>JBBPBX010007788.1:45996-64258 GCA_038048925.1 Garcialebias charrua | reverse complement strand
AAAGTCAAAGTCAAAGTCAAAGTCAAAGTCAACTTTATTGTCAGATCTGCAATATGTACTGTACAGGACATACACAGGACCGAAATTGCGTTTCTCTCAGTCCCTCGGTGCAACAGTAAACATCTAAACATTGAAACACTGAAACATATAATAATAGACATAAGCATAAAATAGTAAAACTAACACTGTCCTGAGTTTTTTGCATAGTGGTATAAGAGTATGAAAATTTACACCAACTCTAAAACTAAAACATTAAACATTTAATGAACATAATACTGTCCTGAGTTTTTGCATACTAGTATAAAAAAAGAGTATAAAAAGTATAACTAAAATAAACTAAAGGTTTCTAGCATTGACATTTGCAAAGTGGCAAAGCAGCGTATGAGTTAATGTACACAGTATATGTATGAGGTAGTAGTTGATGTTGTTATAGAGGCAAAAAGTGGCATATGCAGTAAGGCACATTGGGCATCCCTAAATAAGACCGTTCAGAGCACACTGTATATGTATCAGCAGTGGTGTAGATATTAGAGTAGTGTAAATGTAAACAGTAGTAATTACATGTAAGCAGTAGTAATAAAAGTAAACAGTATTAATAAATGTAAACAGAGAATGTAAACAGTATTATGATTATAGGCAGTGATGTAATACAAACATTAGTGCAAGTATGAGAAGTAGTGCAAACTGTATGAGCACATGACCGAGAGTTTAGTGAATAACCCGTTTGATGACACAGAGTCCAGTGTTAAAATCTTTGTGTTGTGTGGTAATGTGTGAGAAAGTTTTAGTGTTAAGGCAGTTCAAATGGGAGGGGGGGCAGAGCAGGCAGAGTGTTTAGCATCCTGACTGCCTGATGAACAGAGCTGTCTCTCAGTCTGCTGGTTCGAGCCTGGAGACTCCTCAGTCTCCTTCCTGATGGCAGCAGTCTGAAGCAGCTGTGTAGTGGGTGTGTGGGATCACCTGCCATGCAGTGGGCTTTCCGAGTGAGGCGTTTGCTGTGTAAGTCCTGCAGTGAGGGGAAGGAGGTGCCGACTATCTTCTCAGCTGCTCTCACAATGCGCTGGAGGCTCTTGCGGCAGGATGCAGTACATGCACCAAACCACACAGTGATGCAGCTGGTCAGGACACTTTCTATGGCACCTCTGTAGAAGGTGCTCATGATGGGGGTTGAAGCTCCAGCCCTTTTCAGCTTGCGGAGAAAGTAGAGACGCTGGTGAGCCTTCTTTGCCAGTGCTGCAGTGTTCCTGCTCCAGGACAGGTCCTTTGAGACGTGCACTCCCAGGAACTTGGTGCTGTCTACTCTCTCCACTGCGGTGCTGTTGATGGTCAGAGGGGCATGTTGGGCATCCTTCTTCCTGAAGTCCACAACAATCTCCTTTGTCTTCTCCACGTTGAGAGTGAGATTGTTGTGTCCGCACCACAAGGCCAGGCGGCTCACCTCGTTCCTGTAGTCCGTCTCATCGTTGTTGCTGATGAGACCCACCACTGTTGTGTCGTCCGCAAACTTGATGAAGTGGTTGGAGCTGTATGATGGTGTGCAGTCGTGTGTTAGCAGGGTGAATAGAAGGGGGCTCAGCACACATCCTTGTGGGGCCCCTGTGTTCAATGTGATGGTGCTAGATGTGTTACTCCCGACTCGTACTGTCTGTGGTCTCCCGGTCAGGAAGTCTAGCAGCCAGTTACACATTGAGGTGTTCAGCCCCAGACTGTCCAGTTTAAGGATGAGCTGTTGGGGGATGATGGTGTTAAATGCCGAGCTGAAGTCGATGAACAACATTCTAACATAGGAGTCCTTCGTGTCCAGATGTGTGAGAGCTGTGTGAAGGGCAGAGGAGATGGCATCGTCGGTTGAGCGATTAGGTCGGTATGCAAATTGGAAGGGATCCAGGGAGTCAGGGAGGACAGATGTGATGCTTTTCATGACTAGCCGTTCAAAGCACTTCATCAGGATGGGGGTGAGTGCTACTGGGCGATAGTCATTGAGGCATGCGGGCGTTGCCTTCTTCGGGACAGGGATGATGGTGGTGGCTTTGAAACAGGTGGGGACGATGGCCTGGCTCAGTGAGATGTTAAAGATGTCCGTGAAGACCGCTGCGAGTTCCCCTGTGTAGTGATATAGCAACCTCATGTCCGTATGGGATGTGGGCCTCTCTGCATCTCTCTGGAACTCTCAGTGTTACACCTTCTTGAGGCTCTCAAGGAGTTTCTCAAGGACAAGTGGACTCTATATTGGTTAACAATTATTATGAATTAATGGACACTAATTAATCAGATTGAACTTTCTCTTTAATGTGTGTTAATTCAGAATTGATCAAACAGTATTTTTTGTCATTTCAATGATGATTTTACTAAACTGGTATATTTTAAATATGACAAAGTTAAGAGAACATCTCAGAATGATCGTGCTTTGAACTGTCTGCTCTATGCAGAATAAGTGTCTAAAGTTGAATGAACAATCCTTCGTATTTGTTTGAACTGTTTTTGTTTCAAAGGAAAAGTGCTAGACATAGCTTGCTTTCGGTCTCCCGTCCTTTCTAAAAACAATGAATCAGTTCTCAAAACAAAGTACTGACTTGTGCACATGCACCTGCATCTTCTCACGTATGTTTTCTATGTTTTGTCTACCCTATCATCTGTCACTCAAACTCACTCATTTGCAAAGTCACACCCTCTCTAGGGGTGCAACAACCAATCAGCAGGAAGTATGTGACTAAGTCACACCCCCTTCTTAAGGGGCACTTCCGGCATTTTGGGTTAGAGTTTGGAGGAGAACGAAGAGTCAACCTGCTCTCCTCTCTGAAAGCTTGAGACGTCCCGGTCAGGTGTCAACGACCCACGTCTCAGCGGGGATCATAGTAAAGCCTTACTTTGATCCATTCACTCTCCTTTCTGGAAGAATTTGTTTTCTAAAGTTTTATTTTGAAAGTCAGTCTGTGCGCTCGACCGTTGTTTCCTGCCGAGGGAGGCGAGTTCCTCGTATCGTGAATCAGCACACTCACGCTGAAGTCCAACTGGACGGCCACTGGACAAACCCATCCACGTGTGTGTCCACAAACTTCTCCACTCTTGTCTCCAAGAGACGAACCTCCAACAGGTAAAGAGCCGTGGTGTGTTTGAACGTGCGGGAGCCCAGCAATCTGCTCGTGTGGGGGAAACGGTGTCACCTAGTCTGGTTCAAAGTAAACAACTTTAGCTTAACTTAGCTCCAGAACTCCTTCCTCCTATTTCTTATTTTTCATAAGCTATTAATCTGTCAAGTAATGTGCCAACAGTTAAGTTTTAATTGTCTGTTTGTTTTAATTTGAATTCTTGTCAACGTAGTTATTAAATCAGAGCTAATATCGATACAAATGTTTAATGTAATTCTTGTGATAGTTTCAATAAAAGGTCTATTTTTTGGTAGACCAACATAAATTGAAGTCTAAGCGTGAGTGTTACATTACTGGCTAATCACATCGTTAGATTTGTTGATTTATTCTGAAAAAGTTGAGACCCCGTGAACTTGGTGGCAAGTTTGTGCAGATAAAAGTCTGCTCATACCTGCACGTCTAAACTATAGGTAAGTCAGTAAACTGACTAATAACTCCTATATTGTTACATATTGGTGGCCGCGTACGGGTCTGCTGAAAGATTAAATTGATAAGTTGTTTTTGTAGCTTATTTTTGTTACGGTGTTGTTGGCATTAGTTTTGCATCCTGGTTTTGGTCTTATAAGAATAGTTCTGGCTGGTGGAGTGTCCGGGAGTTGCTGATCGTGGCATTGTCTGGATTATTTTGCCGATAGAATTATTTTATATTTCACATTTCAACGTCTGTTTGAAGCTGCTGAGTGATAAATGTTTTGTTTGTTTTTGTGAGACGTTTCATTACGTGTCACGAGGCTGCATGCATTGTTCATTTTGTGACCGCCGTGTCACGATCCTGTTTCATTCTATTACATCTGCGATTTATTGTTGAAGGTCTGTTTCACACATTTGCTGCTCCATTTTACCTAATCTGTTACAACGTGTTGTTTGCCGAGGTTCGGGAAAACCCACTCCGCTGGGACCGGATGTATTCCGGTTCCGTTTGACGTAAAGTCCGTTGTTGTACACAGTTAGAGTGCTGCCTCCCCTGGGGGCGTGAGGGTTAGCTTGGTTGTGTTTCAGCTCATTGACAGTATTTTCTGCGGTGTAAAAATACGTTTATTTTGTGGAAGAGAGTCCAGTACTTTGAGCCGAGCTATAATGCTAAACGGTACCGAGACAAGATGGCTGCTTAAAACGCTGTGATTGGTCCATTGTGTGTCGCGTTCAAAAACGTTGGTTTCTGTAGACTCTGGTTGTCGGGTTCATTTTTGCACACATTTCTGACAGTTTATCTGTGTTGTTTGAGTTCTATGCACGTGATTTCGTCGAAGACTGGCTTAACCGCGGTGTTTTGCGATATTTATGACTGTTTTAGAACGTTAAAAAGTCCGTTCCACGCTAGAGTTCGGAAGACCGCAGGTCCGTGAACGCACCGCTCGAACGGCACGTCACTAGTGGGTGGCGTTAGGTTTGGAAGACACAATTTCCCATGAACACTTGGGTTTTAGAACTACAGTTCTGTCTTCGCTGTGATTGGTCGATTACGCTGTATGTGTTGACGCATGAAGCCCCGCTCCTCGTCACTTTTCACTTCAGCTACTTGTCCCAGACGAGTTTCCGTGCTTGTTTGTCCATTACTGTCATTAAAAAGACTGTTTAATCGCGGTGTTTTTGAGATTTTAGTGGGTGGACAGAGCCGGTTGCTCTGAAAACTGCCGATCGCCATGTGACCAGGTCACGTGACGCCGATTTTGCCGGTTTTATGAGGACCGACCTTATTTCTTTTAAACGCAGTTTAAATGGTTTCACAGTTCAACCGATTTTGCTCACATGATTTCGTTTTTGTGAGCCTGGGTTCTAGAGCTTATCACGTTACGCTTTAGATCTGTCTGATTGATGCTTTTCATCCGTGTTGGATGTCTGTGTGGGCTGAAAGCTACGGCTGCGCTCACTGGTGATAACAGCGCCTCTATAGCGGTCAGATAGAGAAATTACAGTCGCTGTGATAAACTCACTTCCAGCGCTGTGACCCCTGCTGGTTACATTAGAAGACGCAGTCTTCCTGTAATTTGTACATGTTGAATGTTCCTGTTTTACACGGGATACATTTTGAGGATATTGTACACACAGCACCCTTTCATTTGATTTTCACATATAATCAAATGTTGATGGCAGGACAGTTACACAGATTTAACACAGACATGTCTGTTGTTGATAAAATTTGACAATTTTATCATTGATTCTGTGCAAAACAAACTGTCTGTTTTTATTTTTATTTTAAACTGCAAGTTTAAAATATCACACATGAGGCTTCTTTTGTCTTGGTTTTTCACAAAAAATCTCAAAACGACAGCCGTTTTTGTTTGACCTTGTCACAGGTCGACAAATTACTAAACATCACTGACTTTTATTTCATTTAACATCTTGGATGTTTTCTGAGCAGCTCATACACTTTGCATATTTGCAAGCTGCGATATGAGACCCACTTTACTTGATTTTTCACAGAACATCAGTACACAGATGGACGTTCAAACAGGTGAACCACCTGAGGGGGGCTCCTCTCCTATCTATCCTAGATGGATGGATGGGGGCCTTGGGATTCCTGCCCGTGCTCCCCGCATTTTGGGGGAATCTGCCTCATCGTATGCTAATTACTTAGCTGCTAGGAACGTCCGTCAGGATAAGTGGGAAAATCCCCTGTCATTCTACGACAGGCTAATCTCGGTCTACTCCGGGGGAAAAACTATTCCTGGATTAGAGGAAAATATGGAGTTTAAACGTCTTTTCATTATGAATCTTATGCCTTTTCAAATGAAATGTGTTCATTTCAAGGTTGATTGCAAAAAAGATTCCATGGAGGTGATAAGACAATATGCTGCGTCAGTTTTTGAGGCCGAAATACAACCTAGGATACCATCAGAGGGTTGTACAGGTCAAAAGGTCACATCCCACTCGCAGGAAGTAGTAGAGGTTCCCTCTCCTTCAAAGTGCGAGAGGTCACAGGTTTTTCATAATAACATACATCAGCATGGTGCTACGAGCTGTAGGAGTTCTGAACCCCCTGCACCTCAGGTTGAAAACCTTGAGAGGAGCAGAGAACCACACAAGGTGGGTGTTCGCTCTCTAGATGAACCAAGATGGTTCAGATCGAACCAAAAGAGTTCTCACCTAGGTCTCACAGTGGGTGAACTTCGAGAGAAGTTGATGTCTGGGAACCGTGACCCTTTGAAAAGTGGTCTGTCCCGACATGTGCCCCCGAGAAGCGACCCTCCTGCCCCTGCCCCTCGAGCTGCACAGCTCGAGACATGCAATGAGTCACACATGCTCCAGATTATGGAAACGGCGCCTCCGCGCGAGGACGTGACTGAGGTTGTGGTTTGTTTGTCAAATGATTTGAATGTTACAGTGGTTGACCAAGCTGAGACAACGTGTGACGTTGTCCTTGATGATACCACAAACAACTTTGTTCCACCTGACGAAGCGACGCGCAACACTGCCTTTTGCAACAACTCAGTGCACACAGTTGGCAACAACAACGTCAACACTGACATAAATACTGACGGCAAACAAATTGCTGAAAATCCGCATCCTGAAGGTCATGAGGCAGACAGCCATCATGATGCTGACAGCGACGACGATTACACAGACAGAGTCACACGTACTCAGACACGTGTGGAAAAACCTGAACGGTTTCTGTGTAACTTTATAAAAAGGGGGATAGCTAAGAGAGCTTACCTGCCACTCACATTGGAAGGGGTCCTCGCGCAAGAAGCGCTCCTGGTTAGCGGCTCAGACGTGTCTACCATGTCAGCCGAACTGTTTGAGGAGCTAAGGACCGCCGCTAACGATGTTGACAGGCAAATACCCTTTGTGAAATACACTTATGGTGAGCAACAAGGCCTCGCAAAGACGAGAACAACCCTAATAGCCATGGTTCACATGCAGATTGGCGAGATGTCACTATACCACCCGGTATATGTGTCTGAACTTGACTCACTCCGGGCTCCATTTGTGGTTGGCCAAGATTTTATAAATCGCTTTGAAGCGATTATAAATTATGGCAATCAGACAATGTGGGCCACAGTGAGCAGTCCACTGCCATTCGTGGTACCTCCCCAAGGTCAGGACACTGACTGTCTAACAACAGGTACCGCTGAGGTCACATGGGATTCCCCAACCAGGACCACAGACCCGGTAAGTGAACCTTCAACTACAGGTGAGACAGAGGAGACTCAACAGTTGGACCAGACTCTGGCCCATCACGAGGACCTCCTCTGCGAGCTGACACCTTCAGCACTCACTGAACACTACCTACCACCGGTAGAGGGAGGTGTGGTGATCCAAGGGTCCCACACCGATGACGCTGTACTGTCCTGTGGGACAGATAATTCGGCATACAGCCAAGCTTGCAGTGAAGTCTTGGTTCAAGGACATCTGAGCCCACAAGGTGACAGTCTACAACACTCTGACAGTCACTTGGGATTCATTGTTACTGATTTTGAGGACCCCTCCTCAAACAAAAGGGGGGCAGACTCACACTTCCTACCACAGGTAGAGGACGGTGTAGAGATCCAAGGATCACACACCGAGAACGCTGTGCTGTCCTCTGGGACAGGTAATTCAGTCATCAGCCAAGCTTTCTATGAAACCTTGGTTCAAGAGCATTTGAATCTAGAACTACTCAGAGATGACATAGTTCTTACAGACTCAAAGAGCACCTCTTCATTCATGAAGTGGGAAGACATACATCACAACGACAGAGACACGCCTGCGACGGCGCCGACAGTTGTGACACACCTGCATTACGCAGAAAGAGGTAAACGTACAGAGATACGTTGGCCGAGACCTATAAGGTTCCTGTACAAGGTTCCCCATAAACTGCGCGAACAGCTTAAACTAAACAATGGCATCCTAACTCGTGCCCATGGACGGACGTCCACACCCGTGTGCTTGGTCCCTCATGACCACAGGGGGGTGATGTTAGGCCATGCCCATGTCAAGGACAAAGATTTCAATAACCCCACAAACGACAAAGATCTCGCAAACTCACAGACTTCATGGGAAAAGAAGGTCGTCCAAGCACAGGATAGTAAATAAACTAAACAGTTTAAACTATTCTAGTTGCGAAAAGAAACCGTTCCAACTAGAACTTAGAAACGCTAAGCATAAAACCCACAACAAAAACTAACCTTAACAACCGTTTAAATCTGCAGGATTTAATTGACATCGGTTATAAAGCTAAGAACTGTTTTTCTTGTGTGTGACACGTGGAATCTGACGACCAGAGTGAGTTTGACGTAGTGAAACGTTGTTTTTAGTTGCTTGATTGCTACTTTTGTTGTTATTGAAGTTGTTATTGTTTTCTGAACACTCCCAGCCAAAAGAGGTTTTGATTGTTGATTAGTTGAAGACTTAAATGGATTTTAACTATGCCAACATGCTGTTCATTTTGTTAAAGATCTCAATCTTTGAAGAGTCATTGTAGATTAATACTACTTAAGGTACTATAATCTACACTGATCTCCCAATCATTTAGGTAGAACCGATGCGATCGTTTCTATTCTAGATCTATTCATTTTGATGAGTCTCGCCATAGACTTCAAAATTTTTAGGGATTACCAAATCTTGCGTCGTTCGTCTAAAAGACAACAGACATTTAGACCAAACTAGTTTTCATTTTTGTATTTTAGTTTAACCTAAACTAAATAATGAATGGAGGAATAGTTTGAAAGAAGAGGCCTTCGTTACAGAAGCCCTCCACATTTCTATAGGTATAGATCCCTATTTCTGATTTTTACAGCATTGATCCACCCCTTAATTGGTAATTGTAGCTGATCTAATCCATGATAGCTTACATACCAGGTGCATATAGGTAAGGCTTAATGTAGAATCCCTATCATAAGCCCACCTAAAACCACATAATTGCATGACACATTGAACCAGGGTGGCACCGACTGGAAGCCATCCAGCCTGCAACCTTCGATGTGGGGACCTGCTGATCCAACGTTGGTCTTCAACCTTCATCCAAGGCCCGCCTCCTCTGCTTCAATCGAGGGATCCCCTCTACATGCTGATTAAATTCCATTCTTGCTGATGAAATCAATAACCCCCATCGTTGTGGATTTACCGTTGTGGATTATAAGACTTTGTTTTCCAAGGGATCACAGACTCAGTTTTCCATGGGTTAACAGACTATGTTTTCCAAAGGATTGAAAGCTTGCCGCAATGGGATTACCTACGAACAGTATGGAATTTCCAAAAACATTATGGGAGTATAATTTTGAACTTTTTGATTTTTCTTTTTCCACTTGCTGGATTACATAGAGGTCAGAGACATTCGGTGGTATCCTTTCGTGTTGGAACTCATCTCCAAGGACAGGCGATGACTTCCAAAAAGGGGGACTGTAGTGATATAGCAACCTCATGTCCGTATGGGATGTGGGCCTCTCTGCATCTCTCTGGAACTCTCAGTGTTACACCTTCTTGAGGCTCTCAAGGAGTTTCTCAAGGACAAGTGGACTCTATATTGGTTAACAATTATTATGAATTAATGGACACTAATTAATCAGATTGAACTTTCTCTTTAATGTGTGTTAATTCAGAATTGATCAAACAGTATTTTTTGTCATTTCAATGATGATTTTACTAAACTGGTATATTTTAAATATGACAAAGTTAAGAGAACATCTCAGAATGATCATGCTTTGAACTGTCTGCTCTAGGCAGAATAAGTGTCGAAAGTTGAAGGAACAATCCTTCGTATTTGTTTGAACTGTTTTTGTTTCAAAGGAAAAGTGCTAGACATAGCTTGCTTTCGGTCTCCCGTCCTTTCTAAAAACAATGAATCAGTTCTCAAAACAAAGTACTGACTTGTGCACATGCACCTGCATCTTCTCACGTATGTTTTCTATGTTTTGTCTACCCTATCATCTGTCACTCAAACTCACTCATTTGCAAAGTCACACCCTCTCTAGGGGTGCAACAACCAATCAGCAGGAAGTATGTGACTAAGTCACACCCCCTTCTTAAGGGGCACTTCCTGCATTTTGGGTTAGAGTTTGGAGGAGAACGAAGAGTCAACCTGCTCTCCTCTCTGAAAGCTGGAGACGTCCCGGTCAGGTGTCAACGACCCACGTCTCAGCGGGGATCATAGTAAAGCCTTACTTTGATCCATTCACTCTCCTTTCTGGAAGAATTTGTTTTCTAAAGTTTTATTTTGAAAGTCAGTCTGTGCGCTCGACCGTTGTTTCCTGCCGAGGGAGGCGAGTTCCTCGTATCGTGAATCAGCACACTCACGCTGAAGTCCAACTGGACGGCCACTGGACAAACCCATCCACGTGTGTGTCCACAAACTTCTCCACTCTTGTCTCCAAGAGACGAACCTCCAACAGGTAAAGAGCCGTGGTGTGTTTGAACGTGCGGGAGCCCAGCAATCTGCTCGTGTGGGGGAAACGGTGTCACCTAGTCTGGTTCAAAGTAAACAACTTTAGCTTAACTTAGCTCCAGAACTCCTTCCTCCTATTTCTTATTTTTCATAAGCTATTAATCTGTCAAGTAATGTGCCAACAGTTAAGTTTTAATTGTCTGTTTGTTTTAATTTGAATTCTTGTCAACGTAGTTATTAAATCAGAGCTAATATCGATACAAATGTTTAATGTAATTCTTGTGATAGTTTCAATAAAAGGTCTATTTTTTGGTAGACCAACATAAATTGAAGTCTAAGCGTGTGAAATTACATTTCTGGCTAATCACATCGTTAGATTTGTTGATTTATTCTGAAAAAGTTGAGACCCCGTGAACTTGGTGGCAAGTTTGTGCAGATAAAAGTCTGCTCATACCTGCACGTCTAAACTATAGGTAAGTCAGTAAACTGACTAATAACTCCTATATTGTTACACCTGCACAGACCTTCAGCACACGACCAGGTATGTTGTCAGGACCAGAGGCCTTCCGGGCGTTAATCTTGATGAATGATCGCCTTACGCTGTCTGAGGACAGCGTCAGCACCTGGCCATCAGGAGAGGGGGGGAGTTTATGTGCTGGTGTGCTGTTACTTGCCTCGAACCGAGCAAAGAACTCATTCAGTTCATTCAGCGCAGAGGCTGAGCTGTCACAGGTCTGGGGGGGTGGTTTGTAGTTTGTGATGGTCTGTATTCCCTGCCACAGACTGCGTGTATCCCTGCTGTCCTTGAAACGGTGAGCTATTTTCCCAGAATACTGCTTCTTTGCCTTTCTGATGCCCCGGTCCAGGTTGTTTCTGGCTGCCCTCAGGCCCACCTGATCTCCCGCTTTGAAGGCAGCATTCCTGGCTCTCAGGAGTCTGTAAACCTCAGCTGTCAGCCATGGCTTCTGGTTAGCCCGAACAGTGATGGTTTTAAGGTTGGTTACATCATCAATGCACTTGGTGATGTATGAACATACAGTGTCTGAGTACTCCTGGAGACATGTGGTGTTGTTTGTGGTAGCAGCTTCTTTGAACATACCCCAATCTGTGGTGTCAAAACAGTCCTGGAGTGCCTCTGAAGACCCCTCTGGCCACACTCGTATCTGCTTGCGGACTGGTTTTGTGACTTTCACCAGTGGCCTGTATGCTGGCTTTAGCATGACACAGATATGGTCCGAAGCACCAATGTGGGGGAGGGGGATGGCTCTGTAGGAATTTTTCATGGTGGTGTAAACCTGGTCCAGGGTGTTGTTTCCTCTTGTTGCAAAGTTTATGTTTCTGTATGTTTTTGGTAGTACACTCTTTAAATCTGCATGGTTGAAATCACCAGCCGTGATGAGAAAAGCATCAGGGTGGGCTGTTTGTTGCTCACTGATGTGCAGATATAGTTCATTCAGTGCCTCACCTCTATCTTTGCTGTTGGAGCTTGGAGGGATATATACAGCAACAATCATAACAGCTGTAAACTCCCTCGGTAAAAAGAACGGTCTGCATTTAATAGTCATGAACTCCACTAAATGTGAGCAGTGTTTGTAGACCACAGCAGCATCACGACACCATGCGTTGTTGATGTAAACACAGAGCCCGCCTCCGCGAGTCTTACCTCCCTTGATGAAAGCTCGGTCCGCTCTGTAGCATGTTAGCTGCTCCAACTGGATAGCGTGGTCCAGAACGTTGTTGTTAAGCCACGTTTCCGTGAATACAAACACACAACAGTCTCTCACAGTCTTTTGTGTCGTTCGTAGCAGGCGTATATAATCCAATTTGTTGTCCAAGGAGCGCACGTTAGCCAGAACCATGGATGGAATAGCCGGCCTGTGTGGGCTAGCTGCTAGCCTAGCTCTGATACCTCCGCGTTTACCCCGCTTCTGTTTCCTGTCACGCCGCTTGTGGCGTTTCCATGGCGGGCGCGGTGAAGCGTCACGCCGCTTGTGGTACTTCCACGGCGGGCGCGATGAAGCGAGGCTCGGGGCTGGCTTCCAGAGCAGCTCGCAGTCACGAAGCTCACGTAACTCCTCCTCGAGCTCATGTAGCTTCTCCTGGAGTTCGCTGTTTATTCCCAAATGAGCGGTTTTTCCGACATCAAGCAGGAATTCACGGCTATACTTGCGTTCTTGAACACGTAGACAAGACAAAGACGTGCCGGCAAATTGCGGCGTGCAGGACAAAACAGACGAAAGCACCGTGTTGCTGGGAGAGAGAGAAGCCGCAACGTTTGCACGCGCCGCCATCTATGTACAGTATATGCTTGAGGGTGGATCCAGATGGAATATGAAAAGAACCCAAGAAGCTTTAGATACGAGTCGTAGATCACACACTAAACTCTATGACGTTCGTCTGATCAATCCCATTTGGGTAAATAAATTACTGGATGAGTATATAAATAATATAACAATAAATAAGTAAATAAATAAATAAGATGAATAAGAATAGCTGTCGGGTTATTTTCTCCTTTGCCTGAACTCGAAAAAGGCTTTGGCACCAACAGAGGACGCTGGACAACTCCACTCATTTACAGTAGTCGTTTCTTTTATTTTCTCTGATGCTCCATGAGTCATAGGTTGAAAACCTTGAATAATAAACACATTTACATAAATGAAAATTACTGTTTCAAAAATACTGTTTCAATGAGCAGCACGGTGGCACAACTGGTAGAGCTGCTGCCTCTCAGCGAGAAGGTTGCCGGTTCAAATCCCGGTCCGGGGCCTTTCTGGGTGGAGTTTGCATGTTCTCCCCGTGCATGCGTGGGTTTCCTCCGGGTACTCCGGTTTCCTCCCACAGACCAAAAAACATGCTTGTTAGGCTGATTGGTGACTCTAAATTGACCCTAGGTGTGAGTGTGAGAGTGGATGGTTGTTTGGTGTGAGTGAGACAGGTCCCTCTTGTAAATGAGTCCCCATGACTCAACGAGGCTAGCCTGTATAAATAAAGGTTGAATGAATGAATCAACACATTTAAACCCTTGATAAAAAAGTATTAAATATTTAAATGAATTTAAGCTTTACCTCTATATTTCTAAATGCAGCAAATTTATACACACAATGTTGTTTAAAGAGAAAAATGTAAAACCAGACAAAATAAATTCACATTTCTCCTGTTAATTTACAAAAGATAATTGAAAAGAAATACATACCAAAAGCATCTCTGTGGTTGCCAAACACTGAGCAGCAAACAGGCAAACAAAGGTATACAGCTGCTGGTCCTAATTAAAGCTTACGATCTGAAGGCCAGGGGGAAAATGCACGGGCTGCGCAGCGGTTTTCTGTGTTTATATGTTAATAAAAAGTTCTAAAAAATAAAATAAAAACAGGGAGCGCTGGTCCAGCACACCAGAACACCAGGAAATATTTAGAACCTTGCGCAGCCACATTGGACATGAGTTTAGTTTGAAATGTACTGGGATGTTGTTGGGTTTGAAATGTACTGGGATGTTGTGTTTAAACACAACACAAAACACAAGATCCCAGTACATTTCAAACCCAGCAGGACTCTCAGACAGAGACTGGTCCACCCTAAGGACAAAACACCCACACACAAACAAAGTGGTGTAGTGTATGCGGTCCAGTGCAGTGAGGACTGTCCAGACCTCTACATTGGGGAAACTAAACAGCCTATTGTTGGATTTTAGAGCTTTTTATACCTTTATATATCTTTTTACAAACTTTGAAATGTCACTGATGATGCATTTTATACAATGTGTGTGCGCATCTTCATTTATTCTATTTACAGGCCTGTATTCAGTTTAGAGTGTTCACTGATTACTTTATGTTTTACATGTAATGTCACATTTACTTATATAAGTTCGCAATTGATATAATTACAAGCTAATCAAACATTCTGAGTGCACCATGACACAGGTAAGATGTCGGCTCTCTGAGCAGAGCTGACCACATGTTGCAGCTCGTTAAACTGCTTAGACATTTGAATAACATAAATACATTTAAATCACAACACATATACTTTATACAAATTGACTAATTATTCTTTCATAGTTCTCACACTAATGACTAGACACAAATAAGAGTGTGTTAACACTTTTTAATGTAGACCATTAGAGCCAAAGTGAACAGTTGATAGTAGGTGCTTCTCTGCTTAAAACGACCTTCATAAATTTACCGCTATCAACTAATGTGTGCAGTCCAGAGCCATATAAAGTCTATATATATGGCTCTGGTGCAGTCTAAACAGTCTTCTGGTTTCCATGGTGACAGGAGCTGCTCATGAGTGGTGAACGCACGGTGTCACTCAAACATCTAAACCAATTGAAAGTCGGTCCGCCTCGGAAGGGGTGGGACTTGACAAACTCTATAAATAATAGATCCAAAGAATAATTCTTCGAACAATCCCCAGGCAGGAAACCAAAAGGTTCGGTCTGACCTTGTTCCTCAAAATGCATTCTGATATGTAAATCTGCATACAATCTGATTTTTTTTCTCCCAAATACAATTTTTCACACGCTTAAAATTATTTAAGTATTATATTTTTTTGCTGTATAAGTCACAGTTTTTTGGATAATTTGCATGCCCTGTAACTTATACGCCAAAGCAACATATTTATGGATTGTTTTTTATATTTATAAACCAATTGTTGGCTGAGATATGACCGTTTTCATTCATTCTGACTGAAAATATTGAACACTACTGAGAATTATTTGATTTGGTACCTGGATTATTGAGCATGAACTTTCTTGCATTGAACACTACCATTTTCAGCCTCTAGATGGCACTTGAGTAGTAAGGCATGTTGTTGTGTCATGCAATAGGTAAAAGTGGCTACAGTATTAATGACACAATCGGCTTGTTATAGTCTACCACAGTAATCTGCCTGAGCAATCAAGTCAACTTCATTACGCCCCGGCAAAATGCAACTGATTTGACCGGAAGTGCATTTATTAAGTAAAAGTTTAACTGAGACACACCTTTACTATAAAGTTGAGCTAACAAATAATTGTTTTTAGGTGGTTATCTTGACAAATTTCGAAGAAATGCACATTGTGTCGCCCTCTGCGCTTTCATTTTTCCGTGTATCGGCTTTTGAAAATGCAACTGATTTTTACCATTAAAGTGCATTTATTAAGGAAGAAATAGATTGAAACACACTTTTATCATAATTTCAAGCAAACATATAATTATTTTAAAGTGTTAATCTTGTTAAATTCTTGTTAAAGTCCTCCCGTGCACGCTCCCGCGGCCGCCTTTTGGCAGCCAATAAATATTTGGCACAACACCGGCCCACATTTCCGGGTTGTTAGCAGTGACGCATAAAAGATGTGACGTAGCCTATGACGAAGTGACATATGTGGATTTTTCCACTTTATTAGACATATTTGGACTGATGCAACTTATAAGGCGGTGCGCCGTGTACGGCAGAAAATACGGTACACATACAATCTTTAATTTAGCGTGCCTTTCTTTCACAAAATGCAAAAGCTTACTTTATACAAAACTAGTTATTTGTGAACAGCTCAAAACTCTAATCATTCAGCTGTGAGCCCAGAAATTCTCCCAAATTACCATACAGCCATTCCACCATTTCTTCAAAAGCACAAGGTTTGAGGGATTTAAAAAAAAAGAAACTTCTGAATTAGTGTGCAAGGGACTGCAAGACATTTTTTCACTGAAGCTCTTTTTTTTAGGAATAAATGAGGACTCGTTTTCAATAGAGACCTGTTTTGGGGGCAGATGGTGGGGGCTGAGGGTCTTGCTCGGGTGGCCCAAGGTGGGGCAGGCTGTGTTTCAACTTTTCCACACACATTTTGATGCTGGTCCGGGGAGTCGAACCAGCAGAATTCCAATCGCAGGCCCACCTTCTCTAACCTCTGCGCCACCACACCCCTACTTTAAATTAAAATAATGAGCCTTTTGAGAAAAACAAATAAAAAGGCAAATGCAGTTTGTTGAATGTTTTATTAATCCAACCATGCACGTTGAAGCATGTTATAAAAAGTGAAACTTGTTAATCAAACAATTTTTTTTTTGCATGTTTGATTGATGCCAACCACCAGCGGTTTACACTATTGCCCCACCCTGCTGAAAGGTTTCCCAGGCTACAAAGCTGGGTTCAGTCGATCCAACCTGCCGCAGCATGTTGGCTGAAATGATTGGACCTGACAATCTCTGTGCAACAGTTTCACACACAACTGTTGTTTTAGTTTTATTACGATGACGGATTTCACTGTAGTTTTCTTTAACAAACTGAAAAAATAGTTAATTTAGCTGTTAAGAACAAAAACTTAAAATCAAGCTACAGTTTTGCTAATTTAGGCAGAACACTCATGAAGCTGCCAGAATGAGGTCATGTGCTTGCATTTCTCTGCCTCTAGATGGCAAATGTTCATCTCTTCATGCTAATAATCCACCATTTATAACCACTGCTGGTGAGGATAACAGTGTTCTAAATGTCCATCATATGCAGCTGTAGGGTGAAGGGTCTTGAACTGAATGTCAAGTTCAATTCGATTCAATTCAGTTTATTCATAGTGCCAAGGAGCAACAGAAGTCATCTCGGGGCACTGAACACAAACATTCATATATAAAAATAATAATTTAACATTATTTATCCGAGGAGCAGACTGCAATGAGTTTGACTTCATCATAAAACTCTCATCTTGAACAAGCATGAAGACGACAGTGGAATGGAAAAACTCCCTCATGAGGAAGAAACCTTTAGCAGAACCAGACTCAGGACAAGCGGTCATCTGCTTCAACCGGCTGGGTTTGAGAGGAACAGATACACAATGGCAGGTCAAGAATCATGTGTTAAGATAGAAATAGTATCAAATGAAAACTAATTTTAGCAATTAATTTAAGGAAATGAAGTCAATTTGTCCTCCAGTAGTGTAAGCCTATGGCATCATAAGAAGACAACCCTAACTGAGATTTATCATAAGGAAAGTCTTAAAACTGGACAATGTGTCAGCCTCATGGACAGAAACTGGAAGTTGGTTCCACAAGAGAGGAGCCTGATGACTGAAAGATCGTCCTCCCAATCTGTTTTTGGAAACTCTAGGAACCACAAGTAAACCTGCAGTCTGAGAGCAAAGTGCTCTTTTGGGAAAATATGGAACAATAAGATCTTGAATATAAGATGGACCTAGGTTGTTGAGAGCTTTGTATGTTAGAATAAATATTTTTAATTCAAATCTGGATTAAGTTTTTCAAAACAAGCAAAAGAAAAATAACATTCCTTCACATAGAACTAGGATGTTGTGAAACATACCATACCATAAGAGTTTAGTAAAGTGTTACATGAATAAAAGAAGGGCTTTAAGAGGAAATGACAGCTGGAAGAATGGGAGGATGGGATTGTCATTCCTGTCACTCTGCATTATCCCAAGGGCAAAAGAGGGAAAAGTCAAAGTCGATGAAGGGAAAAACGAGAGGTCACACTTTTCTGTCAGCAGAAATGTCCATCTCTAGGGGGAAGCAAAGCAAGGTCGTAGAAACACTGCAGTTGTAACCAGATGAGGAAGGAAACATATTTTTTGGCAAGTGTGTACTTGGTACCTTCATGCCACGTTCACAGCTTTGAAACGTATTGAGCGAGCAGCCTCGGGAAGAAGTGTTAGCCTTACATGTTGACATAGAAGACTCTGCGGGGAGTATCCTGACTACAGTGGCTGCGAAAAGGCAGAGGTGTGACAGAAAGATTGCAAACTGTGGCTGTCATGTCAGTGAAGGCGACAGCGGTGCTTTTCTCAACCCTTATAAGATCCTCAGGTGGTTTCAGTGCAAAGTGTAAATAAGGAACT
>JBBPBX010007788.1:10145-34881 GCA_038048925.1 Garcialebias charrua | reverse complement strand
AAAGTTGACTTTATAAAACTATATAAAACTATATATATATATATATAACTTTCTACTAATAATCAGTTGCAACAATCAGTCATAATAATGTAGTTATGAACATACTGTACTGTATCTGGTTAGAGTAGAATCGATACCAAGTTGTGCAGTATCGATCTCGTCAAGCTCAGCTACTGTCTGCCTGATCAGTTTCCATGAGAACCTCGCCCCTCCCTTTGGCTCGCAGGGGGGAGGTGTTTTGAAAGTTCACAACGTGTTTGTGCGCGCTCGCACGCGCGCGTGTGTGCGTGTGTTTGGGCGTGTAGACCGAAACAACTCCAAGGAGTTCCGCAGCGCGCCCTTCAGTCAGTGAGCAGCTGGAGCTGGAGACACATCTGTCCCTCAGCTCGCGCAGGTGAACGCTCAGGTGAGAGACCCCCACCCACCAGCCATGGAAGACGGCCCGCTCCACGCCGAGGCCGGCAGCAGCGGCTCGGGCAGCATGCACAACATCCCGCAGCAGCAGGAGCTCCTCCTGCCCAGCCGCTCCTCCGCGCCCTCCTCCCCGACCGGCACCGGCACCCTGTCCCGGTTCGGCCTGAAGAGCCCCACGGCGGCGGGGCCGAGCAGCCCCGGCCACCAGGTGAGCGCCATCACCGTGGTGGCGCTGCTGGACAAGCTGGTGGTCATGATGGAGTCGGTGCAGGACAACCAGCGGCGCATGGAGACGCGCCAGGGCGACCTGGAGCAGGCCGTGCGCGTGCTGCAGGGCGACGTCACGCGCCTGACCAAGAACCACCTGGGCACCTCCGCCTGCGTCACCAAGCTGCTGGAGAGGTCCCGCAAAGTCAACGCGCACGTGAAGGAGGTGAAGGAGCGCCTGGACAGACAGGCGGTGCAGGTGAAGAAGCTGGAGGCGAACCACAACCACCTGCTGAAGAGGAACCACTTCAAGGTGCTCATCTTCCAGGTGAGCCCCTCCCCATACGTGCACCCTGACGTCATCATACGTGTGTTTTGGTGTGAGGTGTCACAACCGAGCTGCATTATGAAGATGTGTTCAGATGATGAGGTTTTGTTGTAAAACATGAACTGGGGGTCCAGAAGCAGCCCAGGTGTCAGTCTGGTCCTTTAAACCACCAAACTCACCAAATGAAATAATTCCTTAAATGACTGCACCATTTTAGTTTTAAAGTGAAATTAATTTTTAATCATAAAAACTGACAGTTGTGGGAATTTTGGGCTAACCTTTAAACTATATCATGCTAACATGCTTAATTGTTTAGACTTTATAAAGCAGGGCTTTTTCAACTGGTGGTCCGGGGGCCAAATGTGGCCCACGGATGAACTCAGTTGGGCCGTCAATGGCTTCATTTTGAAATAAAACTAGATTTTAAACCGTAAAACATACTTAATGTACACTTTTATGTCTTGGCTTTTAACTTGTGATCTTATTTTTTATGGCATTTTAACACACCTGCAGTAAGACTGGCACATGTATTTTTTATTTTTGTATGCTTTGTATGTTTTTTATCATTAATTAACTTGTCTTTTTGTGTTATTGTTCAGCACTTTGGTCACCCCTGTGGTTTTTAAAATGTGCTTTACAAATAAAGTTGATTGATTGATTGATAATGACAATTGCAGGATGTCCACCCCCCGAGCAGCGGTGGGTACCTTGTCGGCTGGGTGTGGCTTGGGCCGGGTCTTGGATGTCGGCTCCTCTCCGCCCCAGAATGAGTGGGTCTACCTCCTGGGTTTGGGCGTGGGCTTCCCCCTATGGGGGCAGGTACATGTCTTGGACATGGGGGGTATAGAGTGCATATCGGGAGCACGACTGGAATGTGTCTTTATTGTATGTCTTTCAATGAGTGAGTGTGAGGATGAGGGGAGTGTGTGGTTGTGTCTGTATGACTGGGTATTTGTCAGGCTGGGACTTAGACTGCCCCCTCTTTGATACAGCTGGGGGTGAATGGTGTCACACCCCTGCCACGCGGCCCCCTAGTGGGGTATGCCTTTGCCTGCCGGCGCGCTTGGGGCCCTCGGTGTCTGGGGCTGGGCGCTTGGGTGTGTGTCGGCTCGGCCTGGTGGGGCTCGGGTCCTATGGTCCTGTTGGGCCTTAGCCTGGGGGTGTGTGCGTCCTTGGGGCCCGAGCCTCTGTGCCCAGGCCTGGACCGATCTGGGGGGGGGTGAGTGGTTCGTCCTGTGTGGGTTGCCCTGGGGGCTCTGCGCTCAGGATCCCTCTTGGGTCTTGGGCTATGGTCCCCTCTTTGTCTGCCTCGGGTCTTGAACTCTTGGTACTACCGCCCCAAAATGTAGCCCAGTATTTGTTTGCTAAGTTCAGTTACTTTGCTGTTGTGGCCATCATGAACCAGGTTGAGTTCAAAAGTTTATTAATTGTCGACGTACATCAAATGTTTTCATTTTTGAGAGTTTTGTTAAACTCATACACCGGTTCATGAGATATTTTGCTAACAGAACTACCAATGAATAAACAGTCGCACAAAAGCTAGCACATGATTGCCCATCTTTCCTGTAGGTGGGCGATAAGTTATTAAAAGACAAATATTTATTGAAGAAACTTTAGGAAAGTTAATTTAACTTGTACTCAGGCTTTTTACCGGTACTACTTTACAACAAAGAGTGGTGTATTTAATTGTATTTAACTAAAACAGGTCTATTCTTTGATGTTACTGGGTTTGTAGCAGATAGAGAAACAAGTTTGTAAAAAAAAAAAAAGGTGCAAATGGCTCTAAATGTTGGATTTTTCCAAACAAAGTTGACACAAACAACTCTCCAGAGCTGTAGGTTTACAAGTTGTGTGTTTGTTCTGCTAAGGGCCTGTTGCTGTATTTCAACCAAGTGTGACAACCATGCTACAAGCTTGTCATCGCTACGAAAAATCAAAACAAAGATGTCAATCAAGAAATGTGCAACAAATGTGAGCTGCGTGTTTCTATACAAGAAAACGTATTGCTCCGACTATTCGTTTTTTGCAGACGATGTGATGTTCTACACGTTCAGTTGAATGCTCTCTTTACCTTCGTAAAAATGCCCATCGGGATAAAAAAACAAGCAAAAGTAAAATTGCCACCATTTGAGGACTCTCCTCATGCTATGCGGTTCATTTGCGTTCGTATTTGCCTGTAATTGTGTGTTCAGGATCACACCAGTCGTCGTGCACCCAGCCGGCTCTGTGAAACTGCAGCTGTAATGCAAACTTGCCAAACTGGACGTCAGACTAGTGCAGTAAACAACAGGAGAATGCTACAAAAAGTGCAGAGTGGGAGCCTGTCAGTGGTGTGTTTATGGGTCTCAGCAGGGCTCGTACACAAAAGCCTCTCCTTCTGTGCTGAAGAGAAGAAGGGTGTGTCCAGGAATGGAGCTGCAGAGGATAATAGAGGAGGGCTTTAGACACTGGCTTTGACTGGATCTGTTTACGCCCTACAGTAAGAATTCAGGCAGACGCAAGAGTCCAACTCCATCTGCCAGTTCATACCTGCTGAGGTAAAACTGCTATAGCACCGAGGAAGCTCAACTTTTGCAAGCTGTCCGAACTGAAACTTGTTGTTTGCACAGAACTTCTGTAGGCTAAGCTATACTTTTATTGTGGCGGTTGTTTGTCGATGTAGCAGCTCCGTTTGACCATAAAACAAGAAACAGGAGTTTGCGCTCTTCCTGCATGCGTAAGAGAGCAGACTTTCCCTGTATGTGTGCATGCCTGGGTAAAGTATAAAAGGGGAGGCCATTGTTGACACAGCCTGAGCCACTGAGAGCTCTTAACCACTGTTATCAGGTTTCCCAGGTACTGAGGCTCTGTTGTTCAAAACGCAACAGGTGCCAAGACTTTAACCTGTAAGAGCTGGCTCTGTGTTTGCAGGCAAGGCGCCGCAGATCGATTGGCTCAAATCGCAACTTCGTTTATAGGAGCTCTTGTTGCTTTGAGGAAAGTACGGGTAGGCGGTTTGTTCACATCCTGAAATTATATTATCAAGTCACTAAAACAAGCAAGTCAGTCCCTGTTGGCTCTAGTTAGAAACGCATTCCTTGATGTTCCTTAAACTGATCATGGAGCGTTTGCAGATGCGTCTTGTAATGCCAGATATGACCCTGGGGGTGCTTGTGTGCATGACATGTGTGTGCATGCATCCTGCTGGATGGTCATGGGTATGCGGTTACAAAGGTAGTAAATGAGATGCCTCAGGGGAAGGAGTAATGACAGAACTAAGCACTGACTTCTTTTCTTGAGCCCCTTTTCCATTAGTAACGGTACAGCGCAGTTCAGTTTGTCTTGGCATGGTTCCAAGGCTTTTCCACTAGTAATTATTGTTGGAACCGGCCCCTTTTTCCGTCCCATTTTCTCTGGGGTTCCAGCCATACCATACTGGCCCTTAAAACGTGACGAGAGCACGAGGCCAGGGTCCGGGCCCCGGCCTCGCACGCACCTGCAGGCTCCGATCTGCACCTGCCCATTAGAACCATCACTGAAAGTGTAATGGAAACACAAATCGTACCGTGCTGAGCCAAATTGAACCGTGCTGTACCGGTACTAATGGTAATAATCGAAAAGAGGCATTGGTGTCGGCTTTTATCTGTGCCAATCACGTCCCACTTCACCTATCTCTTGTTTTATTTTGGCTGTTTTTACTTCTCACACTTCTCCCTTAATCTTTTTTTTTTTTATCTTTTTTTTTTTTCAAACCCCAGCTTGGATCTAGCTACTTTTTCCCATCGGTGGTCAAACCACCTGTCTTGGTTCCCTCAAAGATAGCACCCGCCGCTCTTCGATAATGCACATTTGACCGGTGGCCAAACTCAACACACCGAGTTCTTTAGCTATCGGCTGTGGGGCCCTTTCTCTCTGCTACTAAACTGATGTGAAACAGTCATCTTCCTGTGTGTGACAGCTGAGGTGGAAACACAAAGGGCCTCTGGGTAAACAGAGCAGGGGTCCGCACCAGCTCCGGGCTTTGGCCACGGTCGGTCAAACAGGACGGTGATGTCTGCCGCTCTGCTGCACTGCTGCGCATAACAAGGACTAATGAGGGCTTAATTATTGCAGCTTGGATCCTTGTTTGTTTGTTTTTTGTGCACCAGTGCTTTTCCTGTCTCCTCATGGTCCTGTCCTATATGCCCCCCCACCCCACCACCCCCGTGCACATGCATACACTGATTGAAACGCAGACAAAACATGCATGATTTGAGACTTTATTGTGCACAGCACGGAGACTCGTTTGGCAATAACAGGACTAATGAGGGCTTAAATAACTGTTTGAATCACAGATAAGTTGAATTTTGATCTGTTTTAAAGGCTCATTACCTGATAGTTTGAACAGCCCCAGAGATCCAACAACTAATCTGCATCAATGTGCAATTTAATTTCCTGCTGAAGAAGTGGTTTATTTCCGGATGGATCACAATTTCCTTATTAGTGATTTTTTTTCTTCTTCAAAACTCAAATTCATTGGAACAACCTCAACGTCAGATTGAATTTGAGCAATGTGAGAATCGTTCAGTCACTCTGCGTGTGTGCACGTTGCTCTAAAATACATAAAAAAAACAAGATTAATGTCATCCCTAACATTAGCAGCCAGTGAGAACTTGCTTTCATAACTCTTTGGGTGACTAGCCTTATCTAAGGATGCCAAATGTGCCTTATGTGCCTTACTGCATATGCCACTTTGCCTCTATACCAACATCAACTACCTCATACATATACTGTGTACATATGGGGCCAAGATGGTGTAGAGGCAGGGCTGCCGACTTGGGACCCGAAGGACACAGGTTCAAACCCCAGCCCTGGCCACTACACACCTTGGGGTGTCTATGAGTGCATACCTATTTCCCCAGCTCCCCGGGCGCTTTCTATGGCTGCTCACTGCACCACCTGGTGGTGGTTGGGTTAAATGCAGAGACGAATTTCGTCTACACAGATGACAAAAATTTGACAATTATTTATTTAACTCATATGCTGCTGTGCCACTCTTTGCAAATGTCAATGCTACCTTCAGTCTATCTTATAGATATACTTTTTATACTACTATGAAAAAACCAGGACAGTATTACACTTTTATTGTTTCATTTTATGCTTATGTTCATTGGGTGTTTGGTGTTTCAGGGGTGTTTGGTGTTTCAGTGTTGGTGTAAATTTTCATACTTTCATACTACTATGAAAAAACTCGGGACAGTGTTACACTCTTACTATTTTATGCTTATGTTTATTAAATGTTTTAGTGTTTAGTGTTTAGACGGTTACTGTTGCACCGAGGGACTGAGAGAAACGCAATTTCGGTCCTGTGTATGTCCTGTACATATTGCAGTTCTGACAATAAAGTTGACTTTGACTTTCATCCATCCATCCATCCATCCATTTTCTTCCGCTTATCCGGGGTCGGGTCGCGGGGGTAGCAGCCTAAGTAGGGAGGCCCAGACTTCCCTCTCCCCAGCCACTTGGAGCAGCTCCTCTGGGGGAATCCCAAGGCGTTCCCAGGCCAGCCGAGAAACATAGTCCCTCCAGCGTGTCCTGGGTCTTCCTCTGGGTCTCCTCCCGGTGGGACATGCCCGGAACACCTCACCAGGGAGGCGTCCAGGAGGCATCCTAACCAGATGCCCGAGCCACCTCAACTGGCTCCTCTCGATGTGGAGAAGCAGCGGCTCTACTCCGAGTCCCTCCCGGATGACTGAGCTTCTCACCCTATCTCTAAGGGAGAGTCCAGCCACCCTGCGGAGAAAACTCATTTCAGCCGCTTGTATCCGAGATCTTGTTCTTTCGGTCATAACCCAAAGCTCATGACCATAGATGAGGGTGGGAACGTAGATCGATCGGTAAATTGAGAGCTTTGCCTTTTGACTCAGCTCTCTCTTCACCACGACAGACCGGTACAGCGCCCGCTTCACTGCGGACGCTGCACCTATCCGCCTATCGATCTCACGCTCCAGTTTTCCCTCATTCGTGAACAAGATCCCGAGATACTTAAACTCCTCCACTTGGGTAAGGACCTCCTCCCCGACCCGGAGAGGGCACGCTACCCTTTTCCGGCTCAAGACCATGGCCTCGGATTTGGAGGAACTGATCCTCATCCCGGCCGCATCACATTCAGCTGCAAACCGCTCCAGCGAAAGCTGTAGATCACGAGCTGATGAAGCCAATAGGACCACATCATCTGCAAAAAACAGAGAAGCGATTCTAAGGCCACCAAAACGGATCCTCTCAACACCTTGGCTGCGCCTAGAAATTCTGTCCATAAAAGTTATAAACAGAATCGGTGACAAAGGGCAACCTTGGCGGAGTCCAACTCTCACCGGAAACGAGCCTGACTTACTGCCGGCAATGCGGACCAAGCTCTGACACCGGTCGTACAGGGACCTAACAGCCCATATCAATGGGCCTGGTACCCCATACTCCCGGAGTACCCGCCACAGAACCCCCCGAGGGACGCGGTCGAATGCCTTTTCCAAGTCTACAAAGCACATGTAAACTGGTTGGGCAAACTCCCACGCACCCTCCAGGACCCTGTTGAGGGTGTAGAGCTGGTCTAGTGTTCCACGACCAGGACGAAAACCACACTGCTCCTCCTGAATCCGAGGTTCGACTATCCGACGGACCCTCCTCTCCAGAACCCCTGAATAGACCTTACCAGGGAGGCTTAAGAGTGTGATCCCTCTATAGTTGGAACACACCCTACGGTCCCCCTTTTTGAATAGGGGAACCACCACCCCAGTCTGCCAATCCAAGGGAACTGCCCCCGATGTCCACGCGATATTGCAGAGTCGCGTAAGCCAACACAACCCCACAACATCCAGAGCCCTAAGGAACTCAGGACGAATCTCATCCACCCCCGGAGCCTTGCCACCGCGGAGCTTTTTAACTAGCTCGGCTCCTTCCCCACCAGAGAGGTGACATTCCATGTCCCAATGGCCAGCTTCTGTAGCCGAGGATCAGACCGCCAGGGTCCCCGCCCTCGGCCACCACCCATTCCACAATGCACCCGACCCCTTTGGCCCCTCCCACAGGTGGTGAGCCTATGGGAAGGGGGACCCACGTCTCCTCTTCGGGCTGTGCCCGGCCGAGCTCCATGGGTGAAAGCCCGGCCACCAGGCGCTCGCCAACGTGCCCCTCCTCCGGGCCTGGCTCCAGAGTGGGGCCCCGGTGACCCGCGTCCGGGCGAGGGAACATTGTTTCCATTAATTGAACTCATCATAAGGGGTCAACTCATCATAAGGGGCCTTTGACTTTGACTTTGAAAAACAAACTACTCTGCAACCAAATCAAACCCAATGTTGCTGAACGCTTTGCTGCAAGAACGAGTATTAATTTATGTTTATGCATTTATTAATTTCAATTGGTCACATTTTAAACATACAATATTTCTGTTGAAAGCCACATTCTGCACCATAGTTACTGCAGATGAAGGTTTCAATTGTTTGACATGACTCCCGTTTTTTTTTTTGCTTGCTTTGCTACCAATTGTCAAAAGAGCTCTTGCGTCAACATTTAACAAAGGGTTGGGTTTACATAATCTCAGCTTTAAGAAGCAGGAAGTCAAGCCTGTTTAAATGGTAAATGGTAAATGGAGCTTATTTATATAGCGCCTTCCAGCCCCCTCTGAGGAGCCCCAAAGCGCTTTACAATACGAGCCATAATAATAATAATAATAATGAATTCAATTTATAACGCACTTTTCATTAATGAAAATCTCAAAGTGCTACAAGGAGCAACAGAATTAAATGACAATAAAACAGACAATAAAACAAATAATAAAACATTTAAAATCAATAACAATATCAGCTAAGATCAAAAGTAGAATCATGAGGAGGTAGAGTATGCTCGGTCGAAAAGAAAGGTCTTCAAGTCGCTCTTAAAGTCAACCACAGACTGTGGGGCTCTTAGACAGTCAGGAAGAGAGTTCCACAGGCGGGGGCAGCCACACTGAAAGCCCGGTCTCCCATGGTCCTTAATTTGGTTCTCGGAATGTGAAGGAGATTGCTGTTCTGTGACCGCATCTATATGAGCCATCTACCCATTCATACACATATTCATACACCGTTAGTGGTAGCCTGCCTTGTAGGGTGCTATCCAGACCTACCGGGAGCAACTCGGGGTTAAGTGTCTTGCCCAGGGACACAACGACACTTGGTGGGCGGATGCGGGACTCGAACCTCCGACCTTCCGATTGTTTAAAAAAATAAAACAATAATAAAGTATTTTCATACTGTCTTTGAGGTCTAAGTTGAAGATAAAATGGGTACCGTATTTTCCGTTGTATAGGTCGCACCGTTGTATAGGTCACACTGTCCAATTATTGCCAAAAAATTGGAAAAATCCATAAATAGGTCGCACCGGTGTATAGGTCGCACCGCCGACGTAACGCGTCATCCACCGCTGATGCGCCGCGTGACCGCTGAGACAACCCGGCAATATGGACTGAGTGTTTAGCTCTGCTGCTAATGTCTGCCAGAAGCTAATAGAAGCTAAACACGAGACGAGTCCGTCTCTGAAAACACGAATAAAAAATCAAATCTCATTTCAAATCCGCTCATTCTCAATCAGTTCATCTGGACAATTTCCAGATGAACTGATTGAGAATGAGCGGATTTGATACCTGGACTATTGAGAATGAACTTTCTGCTCATTTCAAATGTTTTCTCCAGGACATAGTTAAGTACATTGGACCCTTATAATTACTCTGTAAGCAGAAATAAATATACACCGAGTGTTTAGCTCTGCTGCTAATGTCTGCCAGAAGCTAACATAAGCCAACACGAGACGAGTCCGTCTCTGAAAACACAAATAAAAAATCGAATCTCATCTCAAATGATTCATCTAGGACATAGTTCAGTACACTAATGCCTTATAATTACACAATGTAAGCAGAAATAATATACACCGAGTGGTTTAGAAGCTATTGATAACATAAACAGAAGTAAACTGAAATAAAAAATAAAAAAACACGGGAAGTCCGCCTCTCAGAACACGAATAAAAAATCAAATCTCATCTCAAATGATTCATCTAGGACATAGTTCAGTACATTAATGCCTTATAATTACACAATGTAAGCAGAAATAATATACACCGAGTGGTTTAGAAGCTATTTATAACGCAAACAGAAGTAAAACTAGAAGCTACTTTTAGCTATATGCTAATAAAAGATCGTTTTTTTTTTATTTATCTCAAACATCTAATAAAGGTACTCACTTGTAAACGTCCACACTGTGATTACATCCTGTAAGTTTCAGAAAAATCCGCTGAGTGGTTCTTGACTTATCTTGCTAATAAACAGCAAACAAACAGAGCTAACAGAAGCTACCTCCAGAGCAGGAGGCCGGGCAGCGACAGAGTCAGTCCGAGCAGAGGAGCTTTGTTTCGGACACACATGAGCTGGAAACGGTCTTCTTCTTGGGTCGGTGTACTCCTCTGGAAGTGGTACTGCACTGCGCCCCTAGCGGCCAAAAGTAGTACTGCACCATTTTCTGCCAAAGTGAAAAGGGTCATAACTGAGCCAAAAATTGGTCTAAAAATATGGAAAAAAATCCAAAAATAGGTTGCACTGGTGTATAGATCGCAGGCCTTGAAAAAACCATAAAAAGGTGCAACCTATACACTGGGAAATACGGTACTCTTGTTCCCAGCCTCGCCCTGACCTTGGCCTTTACTTGGTGCCTAACTGGTCGAAAATACATAATATTGGTGAAAGAAACATTTTATTGTCGGCTAACTTGAAGTACTTCAATACTTTCAACCCATTTTGAGTCTAACTTTTAGAAACCAGTTTGTTTTAAAATGGTTGCGACCACTGACTGTTTTTCTGCCATATTGGTTTGAAACTGTAGCTCAGACGAAGCCAACAGGAACTCTCCAGTTTTGGCTTCTCTCCATTGACTCCCTGTCAAATTCAGAATATAAATCAAATCTTACTTCTAACCTACAAAGCCCTCAGCAACCTAGCTCCATCTTATCTTGCAGATCTTATTGTTCAATATTTTTCAAAGAGAGCACTTCGCTCTCAGACAGCAGGCTTACTTGTGGTTCGTAGAGTTTCCAAAAGCAGAATGGGAGGACGATCTTTCAGTTATCAGGCTCCTCTCTTGTGGAACCAACTTCCAGTTTTGAGGCTGCCACATTGTCCAGTTTTAAGACTTTCCTTTTTGATAAATCCTATAGTTAGGGTTGGCTTGTTCTGCTGCTATGTGGTAAATGGTAAATGGAGCTTATTTATATAGCGCTTTCCAGCCCCCTATGAGGGGCCCCAAAGCGCTTTACAATACCAACCATCCACCCATTCATACACCAGTAGCGGCCGACTGCCATGCAAGGCACCATCCAGTCCTACCGGGAGCAACTTGGGGTTAAGTGTCTTTCCCAGGGACACAACGACAAAATGGTGTGGGGAACCGGGATTCGAACCTCCAACCTTCCGATCAGGGGACGATTGCCATTACCACTATGCCACGGCCGCCTATAGGCTTAGACTACTAGAGGACAAATTGACCTCCATCCATCCATTATCTTTTACCCGCTTCTTCCATTTTTGGGCACTGGGGGTCACCGTTGCCCAAAAATGGAAGTGTCCAGCAATCTCTGTGCAAGAGGCAGTGGACACCCTGGACAGGTCGCAATTCCACCACAGGGACACATAGCCGTTTTCGCATTGGCCAGCCCTCAGTGGCCCGGAGCTCCCCTGGGTGTCTCTGGGCCACCCGCGTTCATTACGCATTTGCCGCAAAGCCGCCTTGAAGTGGGTGGGCAGTTCTCTGGAAGTGGGTGGGGTGCTCTCTTCACGTGGGTGGAGTGTTCGTGTTTTAAGAGAGGAGACTCGGCAAAAAAAAAATTGTTAGCTGGATATATATATATTAGTGTTTCTGCGTTTAATTTTTGTTAATAACTGATCACAAATCAGCTTATGTTACAACGTAAATAACACGAAGCGCACACCCATTTCCGCCTTTCAGCGCGACCTGAATGTCATTAAACAGCATTAAACAATAACTAATATTGTCTAACTGTTGCGCGCATTCAGGGTTTTAAAATATAACGAATAATCTCTAACTTTTACGTGCAGCTAAAATGTCAGGAGGAGTGATTGCTATATGGGCAAGTTGGACACCTGAAAATTCAGTCTGTTCGGATAGCACAACGAGTAAATGCGTTAACGTTTTGACCGGGAGAAGTGGGTTCGCTTCCAGCCTGGGACAAAGTTATTTTACTTTCTTTTTCTTTTTATTCACATTTTCTTTTAAATAAAAAGGAGTTTGCAAACAAACTCCTTTTTATTTAAAAGAAAATGTGAATAAAGAGAAAAAAAAAGTAAAATAACTTTGTCCCAGGCTGGAAGCGAACCCACTTCTCCCGGTCAAAACGTTAACGCATTTACTCGTTGTGCTATCCGAACAGACTGAATTTTCAGGTGTCCAACTTGCCCATATAGCAATCACTCCTCCTGACATTTTAGCTGCACGTAAAAGTTAGAGATTATTCGTTATATTTTAAAACCCTGAATGCGCGCAACAGTTAGACAATATTAGTTATTGTTTAATGCTGTTTAATGACATTCAGGTCGCGCTGAAAGGCGGAAATGGGTGTGCGCTTCGTGTTATTTACGTTGTAACATAAGCTGATTTGTGATCAGTTATTAACAAAAATTTAACTCAGAAACACTAATTCAGCTAACAATTGTTTTAGGGGTTTCTCGTTTCTGTAGTTAAATTTGAATGAAATTCAACCCTCGCGCTGAGGTTGTTTGAATGAGTCCCGCCCCTGCTGCAAACAACGAATCAAATGAGAGCTGAAACTAGCCCTGTCGGGCTCGGCCCGATAAGAACCACGGTGAAGATGGTTCCAGAACAAGGGTGGATCCCGGGCGGAAAAGGTAAATGCGAAGACGCCGAACCCGGGTTAGAAGCTGGGAGAGCCGGGGAGGGCCGGCCAATGCGTAAGCGGCTAGGACAAACAACCATTCACTCACTCACTCACTCACACCTAGGAACAATTTAGAGGCACCAAATAGCCTAACATGCATGTTTTTGGCCTGTGGGAGGAAACCGGAGAACCCGGAGGAAACCCACGCATGCACGGAAAGAACATGCAAACTCCACCCGGCCCCCGGACCGGGATTTGAACCAGGGACCTGCTTGCTGAGAGGCAGCAGCTCTACCAGTTGCGCCACCGTGCTGCCAGGACAAATTGACCTTATTTCCTTAAATGGATTGTTACAAATGAATAGTTTTTATTTGATATTATTTCTATCTTAACATGTGATTCTTGACCTGCCATTGTGTATCTGTTCCTCTCAAACCTAGCTGGTTGAAGCAGATGACCACTTGTCCTGAGCCTGGTACTTCTAAAGGTTTCTTCCTCATGAGGGAGTTTTTTTTCTTTCCACTGTCGCCTTCATGTTTGCTCAAGATGAGTCTGTGATAAAGTTCAACTCAAAGCAGTCTGCTCCTCAGATAAATAACGTTAACTTACTTTATATATAGATGAATGTTTCTGTTCAGTGCCCTGAGATGACTTCTGTTGTGACTTGGCACTTTATAAATGAACTGAATTGAATTAAACTGAATTGAACTTGTGACATTTACAGTGCAAGACAATTGTTTTGTCCTTTACTGTGTAAATAAAAAAAACTGCCACTGTAACATGATGGGTTGTATATTCATAAATAAGTTGCACTTTCTCCTAGAATGTCGTATACTATTCAAGTGACAGACACTTTACTGCAGCTACAAAAACATTTTAAATCAGCGAAAGAGAAAACAACTTTCTTCTTAAAGCACGTGTTCACTGGGGGTTAAATATCGGACAAGAACTAAAGCTTGTTTTGCGTGTCCTCGCTGTGGAATCAGATCTGTCCCCACAGGTTGGAGCAGGCCGCTGGCTGTAGGCTACAGCTAAGATCTGCAGTGTGTCCTCCTTCGGTGGTGATATATAACTCCATCTGGAAGGCCTTGCTGTGTTCAGATACTTTACTAAAGTATTTCAGCAAAAAAAGAAACAGTCCAGAGGACCTGACTTAACTTTTTAGATTTTTCTACCTGGTTTATTGAGCATGCATCAGGAAAAATGGTCATTAAAATCTGTTGGTTAAACTTCTGCAGCCTGGATGAACTAGTTCTGCACAGTACAAATCGTGCTCCATTTAAGACTATTTAGGTCAGATTGAGTTTGCAGACGTTTAAAAAATAAAGACATATGCCTAACAGTGCAAAACATTAGCTTTTTTTTTTTACTACAGTAAAGTATTTTTAGAGAAATGCTGTCAGAGGCAAGAAGAATAAATCTGCTCTCGACATTAATGTGTATTTTCTAAATAAACAAAGTTTGTTTGCAGCGTGCATTCCTGCTTTCTTATCATTCTTACTTTTCCTTTGGGGTTCATTCCTCAGATAATTCTTTGGATTTCCAGCGGATGTGGCAGAACAATAAGCAAGAGATAAATATAGAGGAAAAAAGGATGAGCGGGGGTATTAAAGTGAATGTTCTTTATGGAGTGTACTGAACTGGTGACAGGAGCACAACAGTTTGTTTCTACTGGGGAATCCAGCTGAAGTTTTGTTGTGAACTAAAAGTGTGCAGATGAAGTTGTGCTACCTTTTTTTTTTGCGTCTCTGCCGGCCCACATTCAGGTTTGACAAGTCGGCTCAACTGTTTCAGTCTCCGAGGCAAAGGCAAGTTTGTAGTTGCAGATTCCTCCAGTAAAATACCAGTTTGGTTTTAATTACACAGAGCAGGCCTGATAATGTTTGAGACTCTGCATTCAAATTTATTATTCAGGATTAAACATCTTACCAAGACTAGTTGAGTTTGGTTAAACTATGCTGTTTTCATTTTTAATTAAAGTAACAAAAGTAATAGACCGAAGCTGTTGGGTACCAGTTTGTGCCACGAGGAACAGGACTTCTTTTGTTTTGAGAATGCCAAGATTTATATTTAGACTGTTTCTCATTTTCCTGTTGCTGTAAATAAATGAACAAGGCTTGATGTGTGTGCATTTTCTTTTATTTCCTATCCACGAAGCGATAAAGTTGCAGTTATTGTGGGGGTAACGTTCCGGACCCCCGGCAATAAGTGAAATTCAACAAAGTAGGGACGCTATATTTATTTGAGTATTTATTAGGGATGCAAAATATTGGAATTTTGGCCGATATCCGATATGTTAAAACGTATTTGGCCGATAACCGATACCGATATTTTATATATGTTTCTTTGTCAGAACATAGCCCTCTTATTTGGGCTTATTTGTTACAAAAAACTGTGTAACAGCTGGAAGAGCTGGTAACATATATTCAGTAACAGCCATATGCATGGCACTTTGACTAAGGGTATATTAAATGAAAATTGTTAAATATTATTTATTAGCATTAGTTACTTGCGATGCTGTCTCACTTGTGGAGGCTTGTTCCAGGTTCCTAGCTGCAGTGTGGGATCCTCTGCACTCCTGTGCACGAAGGACCGCTTTTTAAGATCAAAGTTTGTGTCCATCCATTGCACCGTAAGACTAATCATGCTAATGGGGCTAACACTTAACGTCCAAATGTCTGTGGTAAAACTCACCCAAGTGCTATCAGTTATTAGCTTCTCAATGACGTCAGAAATGACGGCTTGTAACTCTTATAAGGCTACATTGGAAAAATACCTCTGACTGGGGACGATGTAGCGAGGCTCAATGTAGTCCAAAAATCTTTGGAATCTCATATCCTCAACGAAAAAAATAAATAAATTACACACCGCCGTCATTTTGACTTCTTTCTCTCCACCATGATCAGATCAGGTACGTGCATGAAGTCATCACGTTGTGCTGGCGCTGCAGGCATCCTTGTCACTGGATTATCATACAAAAACAGTGTATTTTCTATTGTGAGTTATTTTAATGGAAGGTCCGATATTTAACTTTAACGCTAATATTGGCCGATACGATAATATCGTGCATACCTAGTATTTACGGTATATACATTTTAAGGCTTTATAAACCCTTCCCACTCTCTTGCAATGTTTTAAACTCTTAAACCTACATCAATGTAACAACATACATATATGTAGCTACTAAATTTTACTCGCCTGGGGCCTCATGTATCAAAAACCTGCGTGGATTTCCTACTGAAAAGTGACGTACGGTGAAATCCAGAAAAGTGTCTACGCACAAAAAGATCCAGATTTATCAAACTGTGCGTACACCTGAATCCACGCACATTCCTTTTGTACATCACAATTGACGTGGAACTGAGCGCACGTGAGACACCTCCCCTGACACGCCTACATTTACATATGTTAAACAGATGCAAATTACTTCCTGCATGTGTGAAGGACATGTTTGTTTGATCCCTGCGCGATCAGAAATGATTTCTAGATTCGGGAAAATAATGAATTCAATATAATATGAGTGAGGACAAACATCCTAAGTAAGAATAGTAATAAAATGTGTTCATCATGCAAAGAACGAGTGATTGTCGGTATTTGTGTGCGCGCGCACCCTGCTGTGGTGCGCGAACCGGCTCATTCATTCATTCTGTGTGGAAATATTAACTTTGCGCACGAGTTTATTACCATTATTACTGTAAACACAGAGGAACTTACTTGGATGTTTGCTAGAACATAGATCTTTGTTTATGTAGATGATGTGAAGAAACGAGTCTGTGCGTCTTGGTGGAGACTTTTCATGACATGATGTTGGAGTCTCCAGACGCAGCGCGCGCCCCGCAGCCCTGTGCGCAGTCTGTCTGTGAAGCTTTTGCTCTCCTACAAGTTATATAAGGTGTACTTTCACGTGTCATTTTGGAGAAATCTACAATAAACGCAGATAATGAAACACCTCCAGCTGCCGTGTCGACACCGGTGAGGGTGCGCGCGCGCTCCAAGCGCGACCACTCAGCCTTTGGAATCATATGGATGAGACCATTCCATTGGACATGATCCGGCTTTGTGTGGACTGGACTGCACAGTCCCGATCGACCTGCAGCTCCCTCTGTGGAACAGTTTGACCGCTGCTTCTGTATGCACGCGTGATGCACGGCTCCCCAGAGCGCAGCAGTAGTGCCAAACTGGAAAATTATTATTTCTGAAAACGGCTGATAAGCCATATCCTAGATCGGAAAACTATATCTGTTTCTAAATAAATGCTCTGCGTGTTACACTATTTATTATAACCTCCAGTAAGGCTGAATGAATCCGTTCCTGTTAAATTTATTTTTGGCACAACGTTGCGCGTCCTTTATTTCACTGCGTCATGTGGATGTAATACTTGTTAATCGTGTGTTTGGAGGGAATATTAATCATTTTCACATCTTGAACTGTTAATAATAATAATAATAATAATAATGAATTCAATTTATAACGCACTTTTCATTAATGGAAATCTCAAAGTGCTACAAGGTGCAACATATTTGAATGTCAATAAGACAAATAATAAAACAATTAAAATCAACAACAGTATCAACTCAGATCAAAAGTAGAATCATGAGGAGGAAGAGTATGCTCGGTTGAAAAGAAAGGTCTTCAAGCCGCTCTTAAAGTCAACCACAGACTGTGGGGCTTCAGTTTCTCTGAAACACCTGTAAGTGTCGCCAAAGGAACAAGAACCACAGAAACGTGCGTACGCCTGCTCGGGAGCTTGCGTGGATATGTACCTGGATGCGCATATATTCACGTTCAGTTCAGTTTTGATACATACGGGCTTTTGCGTGGAAAGTGACGTGCGCAATGTTTCTGTGCGCACGCACGGTTGATACATGAGGCCCCTGCTCTGCACAAAAGCAGCTTGGAATCTGTCTCTAGTTTCGTCTCGGCAGACCTACCCTGCCAGTTCTGGTTGGCTCTTTGGCTCAGGGTAGTCCCGGTGGGCTCCGGAATGAACCCCGGGCAGGCCTCATGGCTTTTTGGTTTATTGAGAAAAAAACTACAAAATGTTGGTGCCTGTCCGAAGTATTTTTATTTATTTTTTACTGTACATTATACCGTACTGTTCCTTTCATGAGAGTAATATTAAATTTGATAATCATGTGTCTTGTACAATTTTTATTTTATTTTTCTCTGTTCAATCTTACTTTGAAAAACAGCGAAAGAGCAAGTCCACAAAAGTTGAACTGCAAAGTGGTGAGGGATTACTGGATTACAAATGGAAAAGTGGGGTTAAAAAATACAAACTAAACCTCTTTGGCTCTTGTCCACATGGGAATGTTGGCTTTTCAAAGATATTTGTTTGTATGCTTGTTTCTTTAAAATATATTTTTATGTTATTCGACAGACATACCAAACGGATAAACTGGGTTACATAATCATAGCATCGTTTCTAGAAACGATTGTTGTTGTTTTATTCTACATTGCAACACAGAAAATGATCCAAAATGCTGCAATGACTCTGCCGGGTCTGTATGTGGCGTTGTAATGCTGCCTCAAAAACACATCTGATTGCAAGTTGGGTTAAAAGTGGGTCTATGACATCACTGTTTTCAAAAGTTTGTGTTTAGACTGTCCACACAACAAAAAATGTTTTTTCAAGATTTTTTCACTCTGGAACCTGGTCTCCAAAAATACACTTTATAGACTCCAAGGCTGAAATGCAAAAAAATAAAATATAATAATGATAATCCTTTGCCAAATAACAAAACATGGTCTCTGTGTTGAAAGAGCCTCAGTTAGACTTACCGGTAGAACCCCTTTTGCCATTTGCCCTTTCTGGATTAGTTTTTTTACATTAGTCAGGCAAAGGCTAAAATTGTCAGGGCTTTTTGTGTTTGTACAGTTTCTTTTTCATTTTATTTTCCTAAATCACGAAAATACAATTTGTTTTCAAATAAAACAGCAATTTCCTGCTTTTTACTACAAATACACATGCCCTTTAACCTTTGCCGGGGATAAACAATGACCAATTGTATACAGACTTGTCGAAACGCTCATGTTATCTCTGTGCTGCCCTTATCAAACAATGGTTCCAATATGAACAAGACTGGGTTTGAGCTGCCAGATCTCTGAAGATTTGAAAATAAGCGCTGGAAAGGAGGTTTGCATTGTCCGAACGGGAGAAACTGGAGCCGTAAATGTGCTGGATGCTCGCAATGTCACTGCAGTAGATTCTTTACATCCTTGAGCTTCAGAACAAGACGTGAAAGTTTACTGACGCAATCTAGTTGATGATGAGGAAGCGCAGTGACTGACATACTGGAGTTCTTAGTCAGCCATGCCATTATTATGACAGAATTGGAACGCATATGTCTCAGAAAACAACATGCATCATAGTCTAAAGTGCGTTTTTAAAGAGATGTAAATTATAAGTTGTCTCAAAGTTTTTCCTTATGATGGTTTATGTCACCTGGAGTAATAACGGTGGCCTTTCTTGGCTTACAGCGATCTCCATTTTACCAGCGTGTCAGCATGGCTTCATGTCTGTGACCAGGCAGGGAAAACATGCTGTGCTTTGACAGAAAATGGGAGTGGTGTGAAGGTAAAAGGATGCCCAAACTTGTTGTGCAAAAGGTTTGCATGGATTAAGCCAAGAGGCATGTCTCACAATGTACATGGCATTGTTAAAGAGAGAGAGATTTATGAAGTTTTGATTCCCAGGTTGGTCGTTCAGTAGCTTTAGATTTTAAGATGTGAACTTGTTTAGGTTTGTTTCCTCATTTGTAAGTTTTTGCATAAAAATGCCCATACACTGTGCAGAGTACATTAGGGGTTGATCACGTTTTGGTTAGCCCGAGACCTTTGGCAAATCACACAATTCCATTTGCTTTCCTTCCTCCCTTCCTTCCTGTATCCACAGATGGCTCTTCTTGCAGCACGGGTGTGTACTGGTGGTGGGGGGTAAAGGGTGTGGGGTGTTACACAACAAGTTCAGCAGCTTTGCCGTTCAGCGGGAAGGATGGGCTGTAATCAAAACACATGCAGATGAAGAGAAATCTGCATGAGTTTCAGGTAGAGATGGTTGGAGGAGCATTTGTTCCCTGACTGGAAAGGTCAGGGGTGGGGTGGGGGGTATCAATTAACATTTTAAACAAGCTGCCTCATATCCTAGTTTGGAGTGGAAAGAAGAAACGCTACAAACCCATTCTTCTTTTTCTCTTTTTATATTATTGTAACTTTCAAGTTTATTTTCACTCGTGTTAAAGAAAATAAATGAGGAAACCTGTCTGCACATAAAATACATTTCTGCGTGACGACGTAGCCTTTCATTTTTGAAATCCTTGCTGGAGGCACCGGTTTCACTGCACCAATGCACCTGTACCAGCTTCACTGTGGGATTAAGGGAACCTCCATTCACAGTCTGAAGGGCCAAGAAACCAAACCCGAATAACAGATTAACCCAATTAAACATAAGGGTAACTCTGGATCTACCCGTTTGTTATTCATGTTTACCAGTTGGAACTGATTAGAGATTTATATGCATTTTTATGACTGACTATTATTATTTGTACCACTTGTTTGTTTAAAACAGGTCTCTCTTGTAAATGAGTCCACGTGGCTCAATGAGACTAACCTGTATAAATAAACGTTGAATGAATGAAGTTTTTAAAAAAAGAAAAGCATTTCAGTTTTCATAGCAAGAATCAGACAAAGACCAAAGTGTAATTAAAGTTATGATTACGAAAATAATTTTTTTAACTTAAGTATGAGAGCAGGTGTTAGAAGAGTTTTACATATGATAAATTTCTGTCCATTACAAACTACTGTATTCTCCAAACAAAACAACAGTTTAGTTTTAAATCAGTCCCCTTTTTTACTTATTTATATTGTTTGAAGGAAAAGTTAGGTTAAGAATAGGTTTTTGTGTAAAACCTATACAGGTAGTCCTCGACTTACGAACGAGTTCCGTTCCTACGGCCGTTCGCATGTCGAAAATCGCCGTTAGTCGGAAAACACACGAGCCGCCACTTATACACATACATGTTCAGTACTGTACAGTTACCAAGTTACCAAGCATTTCGCCTATCCTAACACAGTACCCTACATAATTATCAAAAAACACATACAGTACATTTGGAGCCATAATGAAGGAAAAAAATAGTTAGCATGTCTGTTAGTATGTTAGCTTGTTGCACGTCCGAGCTCTGCAGCTTCCAGCTGCTTCACGCAGTCCAAACTGTTTGTAACTGCATGTTAGCTCCATACATTTGGAGCTATAATGAAGGTAAACAGAGTTAATAACTTACTGGGAGCTGGTGAATCCGTTTCTCTGCGTTAGCATGTTAGCTCTGGGTCCGACCAACATCTGAAGCTGCCAGGCGGAACATCGAGGCAAACTCCCGGCCGCAGCAGGCATCTCCGCCGCCCATCCGCTCCGTGTCCCCGGAGGGGCTGGCGTTAGCATGTTAGCTCTGGGTCCGACCAACATCTGAGGCTGCCAGGCGGAGCATCGAGGCGAGCTCCCGGTTGCAGCAGGAATCTCCGCCGCCCGTCGGCTCCGTGTCCCTGGTGGGGCTGGCGTTAGCATGTTAGCTCTGGGTGTCACCAACATCCAGGCCGCCACGGTTCGTCCGCGTTTTAGCTTGTTGGCTCCGGGTGCCACCAACATCCAGGCTGCCAAGCCGTTCGTCCGCCTGAGACGTCCACAGAGTTCACCGACCGTTTCCAGCTCATTTATCTGAGTGAAGCAATCTCTGATCGGACAGACGGTCTGTCCAAAGCTGGCTGTCGAAGCTGGAGGTAACTGAAGCTAAAGGACAACTGCCGAAAACTGCCGAACACTGCCGAAAACTGCGTAATCGGCTTCAAAATGATAATACAGTAATAATAATAATAATAATAATAATGTATTTGTAAAGCCATTTAAAACAACCACAGCTCCAACAAAGTGCTGTACACATAAAATCAAGAACATTTAAACACATAAAATAAGATTTTTTCCACAAAAAAAAAGTTTTATTTTATATTTTTATTAATAAGATGCATTCGTAACACCGAATTGCCGTAAGTCGAGGGACTACCTGTATTTAAGTAATGTTTTCCTTTTCCTTTAAGGTTACTAACTGGCAAACAACACGCTCCACAGGTGAGGTTAAGGCAAAACAAACACCACTTAAAGGTATTGTGACATGATTTTGTAAATTTGAATATTTGTCAGAACATATATATCTTATATCATTGAGCTCTGGTCGTTTTTGCATAATAAATTATAAACATATTAAAATTTTATTCGAAATTATGCTAAATTTTTCTCTGGTATTTGCTGGGATACGCCCCTGAAATTCCGCGCATTTCCGCAATACGTCATCACCAGTCGTCGTCACCAGTCATCAACGTCACAACGGGCAGAAGGCAGAGCCTTGCCCGTTTATTAGGTGTGTTAACTGCTTGCCATACTGATTCATTTCCTGAAGGATCGCCTTTTATTTGTGTAACTTGAAAAATGCCGTCACGTTGTAGTGCATTTGTGTGTTCTAATATCAGCAGTGAACAAGTGAGCCTTCACAAATTTCCAAAAGATGACAAACTTTGTCAAGAATGGACCAGACAAGGACCGGTGGGTTCCAGGAGTCCTATGTCTGCAGCGACCATTTCACTGCCGATTGTTTTCAGCACCTGGTATAAAAGAATCTTTAGGATTACCAGTAAGATTCAGAAGACTTTTAAAACCGGATGCTATTCCTACTATTTTTAAAAGAAAATCTACAGAAGAAAGTCCCACAGGAGCTACCATGTCGAAACAACGCAGGGACCATCGGAAGACTGTCCAGGAGATGAGTAAGTCTTTGTGTAAACATAATCGGAGGTGTGTAGTGTTTTAGATTATAAACTATTTATTTTACGTGAGTTCATGTTGTTTTACTTTATACACTTTGAGTGTATAAAGCCAATTATCACGGCAGATTATGTTTGTTCGCTGCTAACAAGCTAGCCGAATCAGATAGCTAACACAGGCCACGTTGCTAATGATGTATTTTTAAATTATGTCTGCACCATCAGGTAACATCTGTAGTTTCCTTCTATTCGGGGAGGGATATTAATGAGAGTTTTGGATGATTTACTGTCTTAAAATGATATATCGCTGACGCAACCGGTAATAAGCCGACATAGCAGCTAACAAACATTAGCCGAGTGCCCGGAGCAAACACGTTGCTAATGATGTATTTTTAAATTATGTCTGCGCCATCAGGTAACATCTCTCGTTTCTTTCTATTCGGGGAGGGATATTAATGAGAGTTTTGGATGATTTACTGTCTTAAAATGATATATCGCTGACGCAACCGGTAATAAGCCGACATAGCAGCTAACAAACATTAGCCGAGTGCCCGGAGCAAACACGTTGCTAATGATGTATTTTTAAATTATGTCTGCGCCATCAGGTAATTCTTTTTATTCGGGGAGGGATATTAATGAGAGTTTTGGATGATTTACTGTCTTAAAATGATATATCGCGGACGCAACCGGTAATAAGCCGACATAGCAGCTAACAAACATTAGCCGAGTGCCCGGAGCAAACACGTTGCTAATGATGTATTTTTAAATTATGTCTGCCGATCAGGTAATTCTTTTTATTCGGGGAGGGATATTAATGAGAGTTTTGGATGATTTACTGTCTTAAAATGATATATCTCAGACGTGACCGGTGTCAGGGACTCTTGTTAGCCAAGATAGCTTCTAAAAATATTAGCCGAGAGCCCGGAGCAAACACGTTGCTATGTATGCATTTTTAAATTATGTCTGCGCCATCAGGTAACATCTGTAATTTTTTTATTCAGGGAGGGTTTATTAATGAGAGTTTTGGAAGATTTACTGTCTCAAAATGATATCTCAGACGCGATAGGACATGCTCCACCATTATTATTTAAATGCACGTTGGAGCGTGCCTTCCCGTTGTCACGTCAAGATGATGTTTTGCGGAAATGCGCAGATTTTTAGGGGCGTATCCCAGAGAAAAAAACTACCATAACTTGGAATAAAAATTTAATATATTTATAATTTATTATGCAAAAACGACCAGAGCTTAATGATATAAGATATATATGTTCTGACAAATATTCAAATTTACAAAATCATGTCACAATACCTTTAAACGTTAGGACACGCCTACTTATTCAAAATAAATGGGTAGGTGTGCGTATAAATAAAGATGAGCTAGAAAACCCGCCTAAATAAAGATCTACTGTTACAGATCTCGTCATTCAGTTGGTAACACGAGCCCATGTTTTTTTCCTTGACTTAGTTTCAATCCCCGTGCCCCACCCTGATGGCTCTGTTTAGGCCAGGCAATCTGCCTGGCTTTTAGAAACACATGTGCAAGACTTGCAATTTGATGACTGTTCTACCATTGAACTGATAAATGCCACCATGAGAGCACTGGCTCTCCTCAGGGATGTGTGCTGAGCCCTCTTCTGTTCACTCTGCTCACATATGATTGTATAGCCACACATCCAGGCTGTCATATTGTTAAGTTTGCAGATGATACAGCTGTGGTGGGATGCATCACAGATAATGATGAATCCAGCTACAGACAGGAGGTGGAACATCTGGAGAGCTGGTGCAAAGAGAACAACCTTCACATGAATGTGAAGAAGACGAAGGAGATGATTGTGGACTTCAGAAGGAACAAACACACCCACACCCCACTGTATATAGGTGGATCTGCGGTGGAGGTGGTCTCCAGCTACAAATACCTGGGTGTACACATGAATGATAACCTCAGCTGGAGCAATAACACCACCAGCCTGATCAAGAAAGGTCATCAGAGACTCTACTTCCTCAGACGGCTGAGACGAGCCGGTCTGAGAAGCTCAGTCCTCACCTCGTTCTACAGGTGTGCAGTGGAGAGCGTCCTGTGCTCCAGCATC
>JBBPBX010007787.1:52590-64260 GCA_038048925.1 Garcialebias charrua | reverse complement strand
ATGTTTATGTTTATGTTTATGTTTATTAAATTTGTTCATTTTTTTTACAAAAGAAACAATACAAGGCAATCTCATAATGATAGTGTACAAAATGTAAAAAAATGAAAGGTGGCAGAAAGAAGAATAAATCTTATTATATCTGCCCCTTATCTCCAACAATCAGATTAAACAACAGTAGTCAAACCATGTAAACAATAATAATCTTCAACCAACTTTTTCCAACAATCAGGTTAAACAATAATATTCTTCAACCAACAGTACAAAATGACTAACTCTTTCTAATTTTCTAACTAATACTAATACAGTACAAAATGACTAACTCTTTCTAGTTTTCTAACTAATACTAATACAGTACAAAATGACTAACACTTTCTAATTTTCTAACTAATGCAATACACATTACGTTATTTCACATATATTTTTTTAACATATTTGTTTTGATCATTTTTTTAAATGTAAACATTGACTTGGCATTTTTAACTACATTCTCCAAGCCATTCCATAATCTAATTCCCTGGATTGAGGTAGAACGTCCCTTCAAACTGGTTCTGAATTGTGGTTTTACAAACAACTCTGTTCCCTTAAGATTATAACAACTTTGTCTTTTAACAAAGTGCATTTGGATATTTAAAGGTAATGCATTATTTTGAGCTCTATACATAACTGATAAAATATTATAGTCTACCAAATCATGGAACTTCAATAATTTTAGTTGATAAAATAATGTACTTGATGGATGACGGTAATGCTTTCTAGTGATAATTCTTACAGCTCTTTTCTGTAATACAAAAATAGGCTTTGTGATTGTTTTACACGCATTCCCCCAAACATCAATACAATAGATTAAGTGTGGAACAATGATTGTGTTATACAACAAATACAGAGCTTTATCATTCAATAGGTCTCTGACTTTGTACAGTACTGCTATCGATTTAGCTATTTTTATTCTTACAGAATTTATGTGTTGTTTCCATGTCAGTTTGTCATCAATGATAACACCCAAAAACTTCACCTCACTCACTCTACAAATCTCAACATCCTCAATTTTGAGTGGAACATCAACAGTTTTCTTTCTATTACCGAATATCATGTAATTAGTTTTCTCTAGATTTAATGATAATTTATTTATTTTAAACCAAGTTTGTATCTTTACAAATTCTGTCTTTATCAATTCTAACATTTGTTCTATATCTTCACCTGAACAGAAAAAAGTGGTATCATCTGCGAAAAGTACACATTTAAGGAGTCCTGACACATTTACCAAGTCATTCACATATAAAATAAAAAGCTTTGGTCCAAGTACAGAACCTTGGGGAACTCCACATGTGATATTACAGAGGTCAGATCTTACATCATTTATTTGTACAAATTGTTTCCTATTTTTTATTGTTATTTTGTATTGTTTTTAATTGTTTCCTATTGTGTGCAGTCGTGTGTTAGCAGGGTGAATAGAAGGGGGCTCAGCACACATCCTTGTGGGGCCCCTGTGTTCAATGTGATGGTGCTAGATGTGTTACTCCCGACCCGCACTGTCTGTGGTCTCCCGGTCAGGAAGTCTAGCAGCCAGTTACACATTGAGGTGTTCAGCCCCAGACTGTCCAGTTTAAGGATGAGCTGTTGGGGGATGATGGTGTTAAATGCCGAGCTGAAGTCGATGAACAACATTCTAACATAGGAGTCCTTCGTGTCCAGATGTGTGAGAGCTGTGTGAAGGGCAGAGGAGATGGCATCGTCGGTTGAGCGATTAGGTCGGTATGCAAATTGGAAGGGATCCAGGGAGTCAGGGAGGACAGATGTGATGCTTTTCATGACTAGCCGTTCAAAGCACTTCATCAGGATGGGGGTGAGTGCTACTGGGCGATAGTCATTGAGGCATGCGGGCGTTGCCTTCTTTGGGACAGGGATGATGGTGGTGGCTTTGAAACAGGTGGGGACGATGGCCTGGCTCAGTGAGATGTTAAAGATGTCCGTGAAGACCGCTGCGAGTTCCCCTGCACAGTCCTTCAGCACACGACCAGGTATGTTGTCAGGACCAGAGGCCTTCCGGGCGTTAATCTTGATGAATGATCGCCTTACGCTGTCTGAGGACAGCGTCAGCACCTGGCCATCAGGAGAGGGGGGGAGTTTATGTGCTGGTGTGCTGTTACTTGCCTCGAACCGAGCAAAGAACTCATTCAGTTCATTCAGCGCAGAGGCTGAGCTGTCACAGGTCTGGGGGGGTGGTTTGTAGTTTGTGATGGTCTGTATTCCCTGCCACAGACTGCGTGTATCCCTGCTGTCCTTGAAACGGTGAGCTATTTTCCCAGAATACTGCCTCTTTGCCTTTCTGATGCCCCGGTCCAGGTTGTTTCTGGCTGCCCTCAGGCCGCCCTCATATCGCACAGCCCTAATTTACCATATACAAAAAAAAAGGCGATCTGGCTGAGAATGAATATGCGTTAATGGCAGATGCAGACCGACGGTCCTGCTCCCTACGTCACAAATGTTGCATTCGCGTGTAGTCGGATTTTTCAGAGAGAAACGCGGTTTTTAATTTTAGACTCACTTTGAAAGGAATTTTCATTAAAGGAGACCACAGATAGGTTTTTAAATTTTTTATGGTATGTCTTTGTGGTATCCAGACAGTGTTCATTCAATTTAATACACAAAATAATTCTTAGATAATCAATTATACCCTTTTTAATTCTGCCATTTTTAACTTTCGTTTTGAACGACCGGTTTATGATAATGAGATCTCGTGGCACGCCCTTCAAAGATCTGCTTACATTAACTCCGCCCTCCAAAGGCAGACGAGGATGTCTGAACTCACGCTGAGCTGAACTGGACCGCGCAACGTATTTATTGTGTGGGACAGATCAGACGTGTACAAGTTGTCGTGTCATTTTAAATTTTTCCTCTGTAATAAATGTCCAACTCCCTCCCTGACGTCTCCCTCCCTCTCCCTGTGCGCGCGAGCTGGAGGTAGCGGAGCGGTCACTCGCGGACACACACACACACACACACACACACACACACACACACGGGTTTGTCAATGGTTTAGCGGTACGTAGTCTGTCCTGCTAATGACACATAAGCCAACACACACACACACACACACATACACACACACACACATACACACACACACACACACACATACACACACACAACACACACACACACATAGCAACATGCTGCATCGCTTTTCATTCAAGCGTCCCATCTGAAAACTATCAATTTTAAATCTGCTTAGTGCGCGCTCCATTATCTGGGCCAGGAGGGTCAGAGAGTTAGCTGGCTAGACTCTGACATTTTTAGCTATGAAATCAGGAAAAACAACCGTCAACTCTTTTATACTGAAGTGGGTGGAGCCGCACCAGGGGTTGCTAGGTGAGGGGCTGGACTCAGGTTGGGGTGGGTTGTCCTCTCGCTTGTGACGTCACATGCGAGAGTATTTTAAAACAAAACCTATCTTATCACAGTAAAATAAATCTACTTAGAGTAAATAAACCACTGGGTGCATTTTTATTTTATTTATTTTTTTATAGATTTTATTTTGAGTTTTCAAAGTTAAGAACAAACATATATACAAACACACAAACAGAGCCCAGATGCACAAGCCAAAGTATGAAACATTGCAATTAGCACATGGTGTACACACACACTACACATATTCTTGAACTTAAACATAGACCCGTTAAAGGGCGGCTGGTGGGAGAGACCATGGAAAAGTTTAGTCAGTTCAATCTGGTAGTCAAAAACTGATCCAGGAAGGGATTCCAATAGCGCAAGAAGGTGTCTGTAGCACCTATCCGAAGTCTCTCCATCTGTATCACTGACATCATGTCCGTAATCCACTGATGGAATGAAGGAGGAACTGAAGATTTCCAGTTTATTAAGATTAGTCTCTTAGCAACAATGGCCCTCATTCACGAACCGTTCGTACGCACAGATTTGTTCTTACACTGTGCGTACGAGTGATTTAGGATCATTTGTGGCATCCAACAATGTTTTCGTATCCTACGAATTTATTCAGATACGAACAAAATTTACGAGTGGTCCGGACCTGTCGTATAATTTAGGAGCGTCAGTCTGCTGTCATCCAGACGGATCTTCTCCACGAATAACTTCATATTTCGTTATTTAGAAAATATTTTGGGTTTAAAAAAATCACGCACCATAATTATTCTTGACAATAGGTTATTCTGTTTGAATTAGAATTATAATTTTAAGTTTAATTTGTCTGGTGTGTCGCGCAGGCTTCAGTGAGTCGTGCGCTCCCCTTGGTCATCAAAGCCGCTCCTCATATTAACACCCAGGTACATAAAATCCCCATACACCGCCGCAGAACAAGTACGAATTAAGACTGATCTTGTGCCAAACACCATCGGAGCAATAGATTATTATATCTGATTCGAAATATAACCTGCAGAATGTGGTGGTTGCGCGCTGACCAGGAGGTGCGCGCATCATTTGTGCTGCAAAACATGTTGGCACGCGTCTTGCAGCGTGGCATTTACAGTATTGTCCATCCATCTCGCAGACTGATCTCCTCCTGTCCGTGCTGCGGCGAGACGTTTGTTTGAAGCCATTTTCAGATCAAACCATTTATTCTTGATTTCTGATACTGTACGACCCACGGGACACACACATATGCACTACAATATTAATATGAAGTTAACTGTAGTTTAGAGACAATTTAAAATGCTTCTGTTGAAAAACACATCCGACACTTGCGGGGGGTGGGGGGGTAGCGGTGCGCTACAGCTCTTCTGAATAAGTGAAACTATAATGTAACACAGTACACTGAAATTAGAGATATTTGACCATCCGACACTTGCGGGGGGCAGCGGTGCGCCACAGCTCTTCTGAATAAGTGAAACTACACAGTTGTTTACAAACTTTACACTAACATTAAAGATATTTGACCATCCGACACCTGCAGGGGGGGTGTGGGGGGGTAGCCACAGCGCGACTGAGAGCAGATCTCCGAACGCGTGAAGTTCCTCATTTTACTTCATGTTTGAATGAATGGACACTTCCTGCTGTCAGAAGGCAGGAAGCGTGGCCTTATATGGTGTTTTGAGGGGTGGAAATTATGTAAATTACCTTCACGCGAGCACGCGCAGGTGAGTAGAACAGGTGGAATTCATCACCTTTAAGCAGCCCGTTTACACGCTTTTCCTGTGGATAGAAGACTTTGTTGGTTCTGACGTGGCATGTTCGTACGAACGCTTCGTACGAACAAAAGTAGGAGAAATTTAGGATAAGAATAAGAACATTTTCGTGCATGAGGGCCATTGACAAAAAGACAGGAGAAAGAACTGGAAGTGGCAGAAATGAAGATGCTGAGGTTCTCCTTAGGAGTGACAAGGATGGATAAGATCAGGAATGAGATCATCAGAGGTACAGCACATGTTGAACAACTGGGAGATAAAGTTAGGGAGGCCAGACTGAGATGGTTTGGACATGTCCAGAGGAGGGACAGTGGTTATATTGGTAGAAGGATGTTAGAAATGCAGCTGCCAGGAAAAAGACAAAGAGGGAGGCCAAAGAGGAGATATATGGATGCAGTTAGAGAGGACTTGAAGGTAGTTGGAGTGAGGACAGAGGATGCAGAGGACAGAGTGAAGTGGAGGAGGATGACTCGCTGTGGCGACCCCTGAAAAGAGAAAAGCTGAAAGAAGAAGACTTTATCATTTTTTAAAAATATATAAATAGACTAATTTACTTTTTTACATCGTTTTCCAAATTGTTCCACAAACGTATTCCTTCTATTGATGTAGACCGACTCTTTAAACTGGTTTTGTACGTAGGTTTTACAAAAATGTCTGTTCCCTTTAAATTATAACAACTTTTCCTTTTTACAAAAAGTGTTTGAATGTTTGAAGGTAGTATAGAATTCTGAGCTTTATACATTACTAACAGAATATTATAGCCCACCAAATAATAAAACATCAATAGTTTCAATTGATGAAATAATATACTTGAAGGATGACTGTAATACTTTCTTGTAATAATCCTTATAGATCTTTTCTGTAGAATAAAAATAGGCTTAGTAATGGTTTCACACGTATTTCCCCATACATCAACACAATCAATCAGATGTGGGACTATGAGTCAGAGTCAGAGAGAAATTATTGTCATTTGCACCGCATGTGGTACATGTGTTGAAAACGAGATTATGTACACAGGGTCCCAGTTACATCCAACAACAAATGCAAGAGAAATACAATAATAACATCTAGGATTAACTAAGAGAGACATCAGCTAGTAATACACTAAGCCCTAATGTAGTAGAAAAACATCATTATAAACAGCAGCACGAACATGAGCAGATGGTCACAGATGAACGCAGCAACAAGAAACAGATCAGTACAGTATCAGTATGATGTGACATTTTGCAGTGTTTATTCTTATTATTTATTTATTCATGAGTCTGACAGCCTCAGGGTAGAAGCTGTTCCTCAGTCTAGTGGTTCTACATTTGATGCTCCTCAACCTCCGTCCCGAGGGGAGTGGTGCAAAGAGTGAGTGTGCTGGGTGAGTGAGGTCTTTCATGATGCAGGTGGCTCTTTTTCTGCATCTGGAGGTGTAAATGTCTGTGATGGTGGGGAGACTGACTCCCACAGACTTCTGTGCAGCCTTCACCACTCTTTGTAGAGCTTTCCTCTCTGCAACTGTGCAGCCTCCATGCCACACGTTGATGCTGGAGCACAGGACGCTCTCCACTGCACACCTGTAGAACGAGGTGAGGACTGAGCTTCTCAGACCGGCTCGTCTCAGCCGTCTGAGGAAGTAGAGTCTCTGATGACCTTTCTTGATCAGGCTGGTGGTGTTATTGCTCCAGCTGAGGTTATCATTCAAGTGTACACCCAGGTACTTGTAACTGGAGACCACCTCCACCGCAGATCCACCTATATACAGTGGGGTGTGGGTGTGTTTGTTCCTTCTGAAGTCCACAATCATCTCCTTCGTCTTCTTCACATTCATGTGAAGGTTGTTCTCTTTGCACCAGCTCTCCAGATGTTCCACCTCCTGTCTGTAGCTGGATTCATCATTATCTGTGATGCATCCCACCACAGCTGTATCATCTGCAAACTTAACAATATGACAGCCTGGATGTGTGGCTGTACAATCATATGTGAGCAGAGTGAACAGAAGAGGGCTCAGCACACATCCCTGAGGAGAGCCAGTGCTGAGGGTGATGGTGGAGGAGGAGAAGTTGTGGATCTTCACGGACTGTGGTCTGTCTGTTAAGAAGTCTAAGACCCAGTTACAAATAGAGGGGCTTAGTCCAAGTGTGGATAGTTTGTCTATCAGAGTTTGGGGGATCATGGTGTTGAAGGCAGATGTGAAGTCCACAAAGAGCAGACGCACGTATGAGTCCTTCTGATCCAGGTGGGTGAGAGCAGTGTGGACCACGGAGGAGATGGCGTCCTCTGTTGATCGGTTCTCACGGTATGCATATTGATGAGGGTCCTCGTTGATGTTGACGGTTGCCTTGATGTGGGACATGACCAGTTTCTCAAAACTGTGACTATGACTGTATTATACAGCAGATACAAGGCTTTGTCATTTAATAAATCTTTAACTTTTTAGAGCACTGCTGTGGCTCTAGAAATTTTAGTTTTTACAGAATTAATGTGCTATTTCCATGACAGTTTGTCATCAATAATCACACCCAAAAACTTCACCTCACTCACTCTATATATCTCAGCATCATCAATTTTTAAGGGAACATCTTCAGTTTTCTTTTTTTTTTAAACTAAATATCATATAGTTTTATCATTTTATCATTTATTTTAAAATCATTTTGTGTGAATGTTGACTCAGCATTTAACAAATATTAATTTCATCCTGCATGAAATGACAAAAACAGCTTTTTGGCGGTTTTCTCACAATAAATAAAATCTTTCCTCCCAGCAGTGAAATGTGTTTTTTGTTCTCAGCAGGACGATGGGGTCGTGATGAAATCAGGAGGCCAGCTGTAGAGAAAAGTGCTTTTTATTTCATCATTATTTGCTGTCCCACAACCAATCAACAGGTCGGCATGCTGCTCTAACTGTTCGGACCACACGGGACAGCCGGGTCAGGGTATCAGAGCTGGAGCAGGTTCTGGTGCTAAATGTGATGATACAAAAAGTTCTGACACTGACATCTTCATCCAAACACGGTGTTTTTTCTGGGAATGATACGATGACATCAGTTTGTTCCAATACACAAACTATATCAAAATAATTTCACAAATACATTTTCTTTTTGTATAAAAACATTCTCAGGTGCTGAGAGTGTGATGGTGACTACAAAACAAGTTTCGGTGAGTCCTTCACACGAGCAGCTCGGAGCAGGAGTGCTGCCTTCAGTTCTCTGAAGCTATAATTACTTCATCATACTTTAATCATGAAGACAAGCAGCTCGCAATCAGTTCCTCCAATTATGTGTCATAAATCAAAGAAGCTGCTGGTTCAAACTTGGCTGAATTAAAACCAACTGAGTCGGAGCGTGCAGCCGAAGTGTTCAATTAAAGTTCATTTCCTGTCATGATTAAACAGCCTTGCTGCAGACACAGACTCCTCGTTTGTCACGACGTTTTAGAGAATCAGGACTGAAAGATTATTTATCGTTAAAGGCCCCGATCGTGGATCAGCACTCGTGCTCCGAGAAGCTTTCCAAACCGAGGCTCGCGTGTGGAATAAAACAGAAAACACCAGAGCAAGACGTGAAACCCCTTTCATAAAACCTCCATCAGCTGTGATTCACGGAGAAGCTGTCGTTCTGGTCAGGGTTCACTTCAGAAAAGAAGAATGTTTGTAAAAGCAGGACACTTTCTCTGTTTGGGAATGAAAACAGCTCCTTTAAAATGTCCAGATGGGAAAATAAACCTGAAACCAGCTCTGAGCAGATTATAAAAAGCAGTCACTGAAGCTTAATGTGCCCTCATGTGCTGCAACTCAAATACACAATTAAAGAATAATAGAAGGAAAACATTCATATAATTCAGTTGTTGTCCTTATTTTGACTGAATTAATGGCTCATTTACACAGATTTATGTGAGACTAGTGGTATTTTTGCAACATTTTTCTCCCTCAGAATCGAATGAAATCTATACTTGATCCAAAAATCATCATACAAACCCACATCTGTTATTTTCTTATTCAGCTTATATCCACATTCCAACAGAAATGTCATTCGATAATTATATGAGTTATTTTTTATTCTGTAACTTGTTGATGATTTTATTTTGTTTGAACTGACTGTTTGATAATGGGGGTAGATATAATAAGATTTTCTCTTCTTTCTGTCATCCTTCATTTTATATCTTAATATTGTATAGTCACATTTGTGATTGTTTTTTTTTCTTTCTTTTGTTGTATGTTAAAATGAATAAATTTAATTGAAAAAAAAAAGCCATTAGTTTCTTCTTGGACTATCTGAATCACTGAAATCAAAAGTGAACTAAGTCAACGTCAAGGCTGTCTTCTGTAATTTGTTTTGCTGAATGTGTTCAAGAAGACAAAAGGAAATCCATAAAATTGTCTTAAATCTCTAAATAAAAGTCTGTCCTGGACCACAAATGTATGTCTTCTTTAGTTTAAAGAAAGAGATTAACACAAAGAGTGCAGCTTGTGACTCATCTTTGAATAAGTTTTTATCAGCAAATGCTCAAAAGTCTCATAAAATAATATATTCTATTATTACACTCTAGGTCAAGTTTTATATCTTTACTACATACATGTAACTTCTGAATGTGATTGCATGCCATGCATGTTGGAGAGTGGATACTCTGCCATTGTACTTTTATCTTCACAACTACTATAACACGAGTAAACTTGTCTGTAAATATAAAGGAAAGAATTGCAGTTTTCTTTTATTTTAAAGTTGGTCAAATGTGCTGCATTTTCATGTTAGAGGTGTCTGGTAGTGACCGACCAGCAGGATTTCTGTGTTTTTAATTTGTTTTCTATTTTAATAAGTTTAATTAACGGAGGCAGATCAAGAGTTTTTTTTTCTTAGGGTGGCAAAGGTGACAAAAACTTTTACTTTTGGACTTAAATTTACGCATTTGAGTAATTTGTCTATGACTAAAAAAACGACACAAGTTACATAAGTTTGTTTTTCAAGTTTGGCAAAGACTCACAATACTGTAACTTGTTTTTTTCAAGCAAATAAAATGACACGTTGATGGGTGGGAGGTTTAAATCGTCTCTCCGGGTGAAACTATCTTGAAATTCAAGAGGGATGGGAGTAATTTGTAAAGTTGTGTAGAGACTGTTTGACTTTCAAACATTGTGCAGATTGTATAAAAATATATTAACTATAGGGCGACAACTAGGGTGGCAAGATATTTATTTTCCAGTGGCAGCTGCCACCCTGTGCCACCCCTTAGAACCGCCACTGTTAGGGAATAGCAGGCGGTTTGGTTTAGGAATATATTTGTTGGGTTTAGGTTTTAGACTCGATGAGCAGAAGTTCTGCTAAATTATTATTCCATGAACGAGACAAGAACAAATTGTTGGATGGCATAAAAATATGCACAATTTGTAAATATTCTAGTTTCTTTACAATTTCACATTTTGATCTGGGATTATGTTCGACAAAGACAGAGCAGAATCTGACTGATTCATTCCCACCAACGATTAACAAGCGGCCGACCAACTTTGATGGAGGGATTTCACTTAACGAGACCCAAACATGTAAACACGAGAGGTTTCCCCGCTGAAGGCAAAACGCTTCACCGTGGACGTGCGGTTTCAGGATCGATGCAGCGTTTAGAGTAAAAAAATCTTGCATAACACTTGTAGTAAGAAACATACGAGTAATATAGCATTATCCACATGCAGGTCACACATCCTCTTATTTACATCAGTCAGAAACTGTAGATCTGTGTTTCGATAAAACATCAGATTCATCTTTCTGACGTATGATGTTTCAGTGCCTTTTTAATAATATTGCATCAACTTTTATCAAAAATCAACAAACCAGAGCTCCGTTAAATCTGCTTTTAACACAACAAACAGAATCAGTTCTGGATGCTTCATAGATATCATATGGTGTATAATTGTCTCTGCATCAGTTATAAGCACTGATCTAATAAAACAACCATAAATATTAATAATTACGTCACATTTGAATAGGATATGTATGTTATTGTACACATAATGCATAAAGACTTGGTTATTTATTCTTGAATATGATTAAAAAAAATTGTTCATTTGTTGCAGATCATTGTACTGTAGTTTATTTACAATAGCTGCTTCTTCAGTTTTACACATTTTATTTAAAGAATTGAACCTTTTGCAGGTTTGAAGGACATCGCATGCTATATATGTATTTTCTCTTTTACAATAGATGCTTGTGTGTCTGTTTTTAGACAATGTCTTGCAGCGTGAAGTAGGCTAACAGATATCGATGGCAACGGTAACACCGGTGTATAAATGGGACTGTTGGGACACCGGAGCCTTGTTATGGCTGCTGTTTGTCAGGAGATGTAATCAATGTTTCCTGAAAATGAGCAGAGTTTCCTCAGCAGCGTGAAATGTCTCGCTCTCTGAGGCGGAACTGAGCTCCTGTGACCTGAATTAGCTTCATTCACAGCAAGGAGCGAGGACTTAGTCAAAGGCAGTTGTCACGTAGAGAACTTGGTCAAAATTAAATCAATGAATATATATATATATATATATATATATA
>JBBPBX010007787.1:0-41546 GCA_038048925.1 Garcialebias charrua | reverse complement strand
AACAATCCATCCATCATTCATCATCCATTCATCCATCTATCCACCTGTCCATCCAACCACCCAATCATACGTCCATCCAACCACCCAATCATACATCCATCTGTCATCCAACAATCCATCCATCCATTCATCATCCATTCATCCATCTATCCACCTGTCCATCCAACCACCCAATCATACATCCATCTGTCCATCCATCCATCCATCATCCATCTGTCCATCCAACCACCCATCCATCCATCTGTTGATCCATCCATCCATCACCCATCAATCCATTTGTCATCCATCAATCCATCCATCCATTTGTACACCCATCTATCTGTCTATCCATCCATCCATCCATTATCCATCTATCCATTTGTCATCCAACCATCCATCCATCCATCTATCCATCTATTTGTATATCCACCAGTCCATCCATCCATCCATTGATCCATCTGCACATCCATCTGTACATCCATCCATCTGTACATCCATCCATCCATCACTCTGTCCGTCCAGCCATCCATCCATCTGTCCGTCTTTCCATCTCATCCATCCATCCATCACTCTGTCCGTCCAGCCATCCATCCATCTGTCCGTCTTTCCATCCATCCATCATCCATCTATCCTTCCATCCATCCATCCATCCTTGCAAACTCTAATAAACACCTAACCACAGTGAGCATTGATCCTTAATATAACTGAAAATTCTTTATTCCTGTTACTTTATTATTTTATTTTATTTTTTCTCTATTCCTGTAACTGTAAAGATAAACCGTGTTTGTTTTCTGCCTGTCTTTAGAAAAAGCAACATTTTGTCAGTCGGTTGTGATTTTTGAAGCCAGCTCGTACCTTGATGGTGACCTCTGTGCTCTCCGATGGCCTTTCACTCATCGACTGCATCAGAGACTCTTCAGTGAACCTGCTGTAAGCCTCGTGCACCACCTGTCAACACACACACACACAGATACACAAATAAAGAACGTGTTGCTGTTGTCCTGCAACATCTCAGCAGCTCAGCTTTCACTCAAAGCCAAGTATCGACGTTGGAAAGGACAGACACATGCGTCACATTTAACAGCACAGACAGCTCCCACAGACAGATGCTACAGGAAACACATCCATGAGGTTCTTTGTGTTTAAAGTTAAAAGTGGAGGTTGAGAGGAACCCGAGTCCAGAAACGTTTATCTGAACAAATTCACTGAAGGAAAGTGAATCAGGAAACTAAACATTTATTTTTTATAACATTATTTTACAACCTTTCAAAGCCTTGCTGCAAAGATTCTGGTAACTGTGTGGACTAGAGGAAGAAAATTTTAATTATCTTTAATTAAATGTGATTAAACATGTAATATTTTAATGCAGAACTGTATGAAAGTGTGGGAATATAAAATATGTCTGAAGATTTCTGAGCATCTTAGAATCAGTGATGCTGATCACTCTGGGGCGAAAACTGTCAAAAATATTTAAAGAAAATTTAATTATTTTTAATTAAATGGGATTAAACATGCAATATTTTAATGCAGAACTGTATGAAAGTGTGGTCATATAAAATATGTCTGAAGATTTCTGAGCATCTTAGAATCAGTGGTGCTGATCACTCCGGGCGTGAAAACTGTCAAAATATTGAAAGAAAATTTAATTAATTTTAATTAAATGTGATTAAACATGCAATATTTTAATGCAGAACTGTATGAAAGTGTGGTCATATAAAATATGTCTGAAGATTTCTGAGCATCTTAGAATCAGTGATTCTGATCACTCCGGGGGTGAAAACTGTCAAAAATATTTAAAGAAAATTTAGTTTTGTTCAAGAACAACCTGCATTTCAGCGCTGAATCAGGGTGGTGGTAGGGTCATGGTTTGGGCCAGAACAACTGCAGAAAGTGAATAAAACAGTAACCCTAAACGTACGAGTTGTTAAATTTAAACCCTGATTATTAATAATTTAATAAACTTCCTGAGGAGTGTGAGCATCTGACGTTTCAGAGAATATTCACACACTTCTGCTGCAGCCTGAGAATATTTCTTATTAAAACTGGGTGAATCTACAAAGTCACGAGCCGTTTGTGTTCGAAGATCTACGAGGAAATCCATAAGAGCAGATCGATCCGGAGCGAGGGCCGCGGCTGTCGTCTCAACCTCCACCATCAATACAAAACACATCAAACTCCAACAGAACACGGAGGTGGAAGCACAGGATGTGGGGTTTACAAAAGACACACAACAGACGGACAATAGATCATAAAAAACCAAGATAACCTGCTGCTTTAACGTTTTACACAAACTGTGGTCAGGAAGTCATATTATAAACTTGTTTTAATTAACCTCTAATATTTACAAAATTAAAATATTTAAATTGATAACGTTCATTTGTGAATCTAAAGCTCTGACAAATAAATTTAATTTAATATTACATGAAAAAGGATTAAAATCAAGCATTTTGTTTTTATAAACCTGGTTGATAATGTCGACTAATTTTGAAGTAAATAAAAACAAGTATAAACTACAAAATATGCAAATGAGCTTCTAGATGTGGTTAATAAAAATTGTGGATATCAATATTTGCTGAACAGAATATTTTCTTGTTTTGTATTTTGGAGTTATTAGTCTGAAATAATAAATTAATAATAAAAGCTTTTATTACCTCCTAAATATTGTGTCAGGAAATATCCATTAAAACGATCATTAAAACAAACCAGTTGGAGCCAAATACACAAATTAAACAAATGATTGTTTCAACAATCTCCTGTTTATGAAAATCAAGGTTCATTTTGTTTCATTTCTCCTGACTAACATTTAATATAAAATGTTAAAACAGCATATTTTACAATACAGTCTTTTACTTTGACTTTGTTTCTTTGCAACACTTAAAACTAGAAATAATGAACATTTAACACAAAATAGAGACAAACACAAACACAACAATGATGACACACACACACACTGATTCTCCACAAAACAACAAATTAAAGATCGCACACACACACACACGACAGAAACCCACACAGTTATTCTAAATATGGACCTCATGATTCCACATAACGACACACTGAAACAAGAAATGTGTGCTGAGCTAATTGAACAAGATGTTTATTCTGGCTCAGTTTGTTTGTTGTTTATCTGCAGTAAAGGAAATTAATTTTAATCATGTTGGGTGAAAAGTTATATTAGTGTTTCTTTCTTCAATATAAATTTGTTGCTGAACAATAAAATCAACAACAAATTTACCATTAGATGCATACCCAGTTACATAACCAGTACCTATGTACCTGATAAGTACCTGGTAAGTACAAAGTCTATTCCAGTTCCATGCCTGGCATGTAAAATATACCGTTTGGACTCATATCAATGGTTAAATGTTGAGTTTTTAATAAAATAAAGCAGACATGCTGCACCTGCTTCGACCCTCCTCTGATGAGGGTCATTACTGCTTCTCCCTGCTGCTCGTGTGTTTGCGTCCTGAACGCTGGTGGAGTCAATCAAAGATGGCGCCTGCAGCCGCTCCGTCACATGAATCGTGACGGCTCCGTTTGAGTCCCGCACTTTGTTTAGCCAGATCTGCTGGAGGTAATTTATTGACTTTTTGTCAGATGAGGTCTTCAATCAGCCTCTGCTGGATCATGATGGCTCTGCAGGAGTCATTAGGTGCTCAATATCTTTAATGACTTCAGCTTATCTCAAACTGTTTCAAAGATACTGAACACACGCACACATTTCTGAAACTGCAACCAGCGGGTTCATCACACACACACACAATAAAACACGTTGATCAAGAAACTTTGTTTGATCCGTTAAATGTACAAAGAAGGAGGAAGAGGAGCAAACAGAGGAGGCCAGAACACAGTTCTCTCACCGAGAAGAGGCGCCGTTTGAAGCTCCTTAAAGTTTGAAAAAGAGCGTTAGCCAAGAAGACATCACGGCCTCACAGCATCCATGTCAAATTATTACACGTTGAACACACAAACAGAAGGAAAGATGCAGGCCTGAACTTTCACTTGAACCAATAAGATTTTCTGATGAGATTTTGGATCATTTTAGTTTAAAATGAATTAAATTTAAGATAAAAAGTTCATAGTGCAGGAGTGAGGCTGCACAATGAGTGAGAATTTAAAAAGCCTTAATTAGTCAGAAATGTATTAAAGGAGTAAAAACCAACCAAACTAATTAAACAGCATACAGGAGAATATATAAAATATTAAAACTCATCATATAAATCATGACGACTCCATTCAGCTGCTCTGACTTCCTGTCTGTTTCTGAATCCATTTAAATATTTTACTGCTCACGTTTAAACATCTGAACGCTCCGACTACATTTATTATTCACTTTATTAAATCATCTCAGAATTACGGAAGAGCATTGCATTCACCAAATTAAAAAAATTAACTCATGATCTCATAATTATGAGATCAGGATCTCATAATTATGAGATATTATTTCATAATTATGAGAGAATCTCACAATTATGATGTTATCTCATAATTATGACATGTTATCTCATAATTATAAGATATTATCTCATATTTATGACAACTTGTCTCATAATTATGTCATCTTATCTCATAATTATGAGATATTATCTCAAATTATGAGATAACATGTCATAATTATGAGCTAACATGTCATAATTATGAGCTAACATGTCATAATTATGAGACAATATCTCATAATTATGAGATATCTCAAATTATGACATCTTATCTCATAATTATGAGATACCATCTCATAATTATGAGATGATATCTCATAATCTCTAAAATTATGAGATAGTATCTCATAATTATGAGACAAGATGTCATAATTATGAGATAGTATCTCATAATTATGAGATAAGATGTCATAATTATGAGATAGTATCTCATAATTATGAGATAAGATGTCATAATTATGAGATGGTATCTCATAATTATGAGATGGTATCTCATAATTATGAGATGGTATCTCATAATTATGAGATAAGATGTCATAATTATGAGATAGTATATCATAATTATGACATAAGATTATGACATGAGTCATTTTTTTTAAATTTGGTGAATGTAATGCTCTTCCGTACAGAATCTACATCTGACATCAAATATTTCCTCTTAGATGTTTTAAAATAAAAATTAAAGGTGGTCAGTGTTTTTCAGCGGCTGCTCCACGTCTGCAAAACTTTTTTTTTTTACCTTTCAATAAATGCATAATTTGCAATTCAGTCTGATTAAACGTGCTGGATTTAATGATGAGAGCTCTTATGTTTTGTAAATTCTGCATCATTTATAAAAAATAAAAAATAAAAAGGATTCCAGAATGACTGCGACCTGAAGTGCACCATCAATAACGCGAGTTTGTTTGGGTGGAATCTAATCATCGGTGCGAGGCGGTCGCTCTTTCTGTAGCTGCCTTTGTTTACGGTGATGGAAGCTCCTGCCTGAAGAGTCCGTCTGCAGATTTAATTATTCTGAAGGAACGTTCAGTGTGAAGGATGCACGAGGAGCCGCTTCTTCAACCGACACTTAAAATGAAATAAACCTTCGCAGATAAGCTCCCTCTGACACGGAATTAGATCAAAATGTGGAGTTTTGATAGAAGAAAGCTTTAATCTTAGATTAAACGCATCAGAGTTTTATTAAAATAAAATCTTTGTGGTATTCTGACACCCTGCAGCAGAACAAAATAACTTCAATTATTTTTCTTTAATAGATGGTTCAAAATAATCATGAAATTCAGTTTGTGGTTGATTAAACTCAAGTCTTCTGAATCAGCTAATCAGACAGAATAAAAGGCGGGGGATTAATGAAAAGAAATAATTATTTTTATTCAGAATTTAACTGTAAAAATGAGAAACAGTTTGATGATGTTGAAAAGGCTTTTATGTACCATTATTTAAAGAACAAGCCCTCAATCTGAATGTTCATAATAATAATAATCAGGAATTAGCAAGTGAGCAGCGAGAAAATTAAATGTTTTCTGGTGGGAGGAAAAATAAATAAATTCATGTTAATTCGTTTAATCATAACTCAGAGAAACAAGCTGCAGGTTCAGGAACTGTTTCAAAGCAGCTCTGCTGGTTTGAGAGTTTTTAAACAGATTTAGAGACGCGACATCGTCTGTCTGAACTTTTACATCCTCACCGTCACACAGCTGATGTCCAGGAACATTTCTAAATCCAGATAAATAAATAATAAACAGCTGTGATGAAGTTCCAGATCTGTTGAACAGCCTATAATAGATTTAATTAAATCAAATCAAAATATGAAAATTCATTTATTCTCATTTTTTGCCCCATTTAGGTTAAACATGAAAGTTTTTATTGTCCAAACTCAGTTTGTTTTATTTAATTTTGCATTATTGGTAATGTCAGATCACGTTTATTGCAAAATTTGTCATTATTAGTTCAAAGTTTATACTTTGTACAGCATTTTTTGGGCAGTTGACTATATTGTTAAATGTGCTAATCATTGTTCCTCGTGAGTCGTGTGTCACCTGATCTATCAGCCAATCAGACGCAGCGTGGAGCGGGTCACGATTTTATGTTCTCGTGTAGTTGACAAGATTACTGTAGTTTGTGAAACTGAAACCTGAGGACTTTATGAAAAGTCAGAATCTAACATAATCTACTGTACTGTATTGATGTTTGGGGTAAAGCTTGTAAATCATTCACGGAACCTGTTTTTGTACTTCAGGTAAGAATAATTACCAGAACGCATTATTGTCACCCTTCAAGCACATTATTTCATCAATTGAAATTGTTGAAGTTCCATGACTTGGTGGATTACAATATCCTGTCTATTATATATAGAGTTCATAAAAATGAACTACCAATGAATATGCAAATGTTCTTTGTCAAATGTATAAGTTGTTATAACAGAGATCTTTGTGAAACCAAGATATAGAACTAGTTTAAGGGGTCGGTCAACCTCAATCAAAGGAATTGATCTTTGGAATAATCTAGAAACTGGTATTAAAAATGCTAAATCAATGACCATTAAAAAAATATGATCAAAATAAATTTCTTGCAAAAATATAAATGATAACAATATCGTGTAATAGATGTCTTCTTTGAAATTATTTTTCTTGGAATTATATGAGTTTTTTTTCCCCTTCAATATGTAACCTAGATTGTTTTTTTCTTTTTGTGTGTGTGTGTGTGTGTGTTTGAATTGTCTGTAATAGGGGGCAGAAAAAATGAGATTTTTTTCTTCTGTCTGCATCCCTTCATTTTATTTTTATACTGTGCGGTCTCAAATGTGAGATTGTTCTTGTGTTGTATTTAAAATGAATAAATTTAATAAAAAAAATAAAAAAAAGAGACGGTGTGCTTTAGATGAAAGTTTACATTTGCCGGTCCTGAGTGAGTACTGACCCAAAACGCTCAGATGAAGTTCTCTGATTTTTCCTCGTCTCTGTAATCAGTGCGAGTCATTCTGGAGGTGAGATGATGTTTAAAAAACACGGAGTAATGTTCTCCTGCTCCTCTTCAGACCTGCTGATCATGATATTGACTCATCGGGACTGACTTGTCAAACAGGAAGTGCCACAGCAGGAGCAGAGTCTTCTCCCGCCCCATCAGTCTGTGACCCGCCGCCTCACTAACTGGATAACGGCCTACAAACACTCAGAGTCGTGTCTTCCCTCCATCCCAGAGTCAGAATGCAGCCGTTACCTGTCTGAAAGCCTCGCCGTCTCCCTTGCCGGCCTGCTGAGCGATGAGCATCAGCTTCTTGCTCTTCTCGTTCCTCTTGTGAATGTTATAGAGGCAGGACAGCAGGCAGACCAGCAGCATGAAGGCGATGAGGCCCAGCAGGGACAGGATGGCCGTGGCCAGGGCCGGCAGCTTGTACGCTGCAAAGAACATGAGAAACGAGCAGAAACGACGAGTTCTAACTTGATTTGTCATATTTTACCACTATGAATTCAATTTTACAGTCTTATACTTTGTATATTGTGGCTCTATTTTACTCAATTCATTAATGTAATTCAAAACACTAAAATATCAAATTTTTTTAATTACAAAGTAAAATGACCTTAGATAGATGAGGATTTTTATTCCTTGCAAAATTATTGTATAGAATCTGAACTCAGGTTTTCAGTGAAAAGGCAGTGTAGACGTTTTAAATCGGATCCATCGTTTATTCAACTGGAACCTGATGCAAAATTCAACAAGACCGTTCAGGCACGATAACAAACGTGAAAGATGCTGATTCATTGGTGTGAACGCTGAGTCAGCATTAGCACGCTCGTTTTCCTGTTTTTATTTTTCACGTGCACTTTGCAGTCAAACAACTTTTGAATACTCTGTGCTATTTTAGCTGTTCCCATATAAACATTCAGCTCATTCAGGGTATAGGTGATGGGACTTCTGTTTTTTTTTTTAATATATATACAGTATATACTTCTTAAAAGCGTGTAGAACTATAACAAAGCCTATTTTCATCTTACAAAAAAGTGCTATAAGAATCATAACAAGAGTGCATTACTGTCATCCATCTAATATATTGTTTTGTAAAATGAAACTATTGAAGTTTTATGATCTGGTAGAATATAATATTTTTTTATTAATGTATAAGGCACAGAATCAAACACTACCTCCAAATATTCAAAAACATTTTGTAAAGAGGAAAAGTTGTTACAATCTTAAGGGAACAGACATTTTAGAACAAGTTTAAAGGGTCGGTCTACTTTAATACAAGGCATAGGTCTATGGAATGGTTTGGATAATAATGTTAAAAATGCTAAGTCTATATTTATGTTTAAGAAAATTATTAAGAGTGAACTTTTGAAAAATATATATAAATGGTGAAAACAATAAGTACTATAAATCTGTGAATTATGAGCTATAAAATTGGTCCATGGATAATTATTGTTTAAATTGATTGAATTGATTTAGTTTTAAGAAGGGGCAGATATTATAAGATTTTTTCTTCTTCTGCTTCCTTTCATTTTAAATGATTATTATTTTTCTTTCTTACTATGGTTTTGTAAATACTTTTTGTATATGAAATTTGAAATGAACAAATAAAATAAATAAATAAATAAAAAATATGAAACATTATTTAAACACATTTTCATCATGTCAATTCTGCACTATGTAACTTTGTAGTGCAGTCTGTAACTTTTCTAACAATATATTTTTTACATGTTTCTTCACTCTGTCACTATCTACTGACAGACTGATGTTAGACAAAGTAATCTCTGAAAAAAACTATAGTCCCCTTGCTTCTCTATCAGCATTTATAAAAACACTAAAAACACAGAGTGACCCGCCGTTAACCAGCCAATAAAAACAGAGTTTGTAACCAGCCAATAAAAACAGAGCTTGAATTTGAATTTCAGCAGAGCAAGGGGGAGCAGAGCCATATATGGCTCTGAGGGGGAGGGATCAGAATGCTTTGCCTGTTGAAAATATTTCTAAGTTCTGCGCTCTACAGAAAGTTACACATAGCACCTTTAAGGTCTCTTAAATCCATCCCCCCAAAAAATGTTCTCTTTAAAATCTTCTTCAGCTACTGACTCTACAGTGTACAGTATGTGTGTCCTTATGCTATTTTACCATACCATTTTATTTATAGAGCACTTAAAACAGCGACAAGGCCAACCAAAGTGCTGTACATAAGCTAACCTTTGATAATTTTAGCTAGCCTTTTATTACTTTTAGCTTATATATAGACTTTTGCTATTTTTAGCTAGCTTTTAATACCTTTAGCTAGCCTTTGATACATCTAGCCTTTTGCTACTTTTAGCTAGCCTTTGCTACTTTTAGCTAACCTTTTGCTACTTTTAGCTTTTAGCTACCCCTTTAGCTAGCCTTTGATACATTTTGCAGACATTTTGTTACTTTTAGCTTATATCTAGCCTTTTGCTACTTTTAGCTAGCCTTTGCTACTTTTAGCTAACTTTTTGCTACTTTTAGCTTTTAGCTACCCCTTTAGCTAGCCTTTGATACATTTTGCAGACATTTTGTTACTTTTAGCTTATATCTAGCCTTTTGCTACTTTTAGCTAGCCTTTGCTACTTTTAGCTTTTAGCTACCCTTTTGCTACTTTTAGCTTTTAGCTACCCTTTTGCTACTAGCTGGCCTGTTGTTACTTATAGATTTTTGCTACTGTCCCCGCAACCTGACTCTGGAACAAGCCGAATGGATGCAAAGCATTTCATTACTTTTAGCTATTGTTTTGATATTTTTTGGCTTTTCTTTACTTTTTGATATTTCCTAGCTTTTTGCTACTTTTAGTCTTTAACTAGCATGGTGCTACTTTTGGCTTTTAGCGGGTATTCATTTTCATTTAGCAACTTTCAGTAAAGTCGTTCAGCATTCATTTTGCACATTTGCAGGAAATGTAACTTCTTCGGTTATGTTTGTAATAAAACAAATATTAAATATTTTACTGCTGAAGCTCCCTAAGGAGGTGAGATTTCAACACCTGGCAGTCACATGACTTTTACACCTGCCTCTGTGTTTCTATCTTTAAAATCCTGTTTTAAAATCTGCACGATGAGGCTGCGATTAGAGGAAGATGTTATTTTAAAAAACGACAGGAGAGGAGAGTTTGTGAAATGACAAAATAACAAAGAATTATGAAATAAACTGTTTGGTTCAGTCTTTGTAAACTCATAACTTCTGAACAAGTAGTTTTTACCATTTATACCCGTGTTGTCCCTGAGAGCACAATACAGTATTATAATCTGTTAGCAAATGGAAGGACACAGACACAGAAGCATGTTTAGATTCAAGGCCGCCATTTTTCTGGAAAACATTCTTACAGGAACTCCGAACAGCTCTGAGGGAAATACTAAAATCATTTCTGTTTTAATTCTAGTTATCGTCGTGTTGGACTGTAAAACCTTTAATTTGTCTGTCTCTGAACTAAAAACAATTTAAAAAAAAATAGCTTTTACCGCTGTTAAACTGAAAAGTTTTACAGTAAATAAAAAATAAATGTCTTTGATGGCTTAAAATGAATCAAGTTAGACTCAGGTTGATGTAATATTGTAATAAATAAATAAAAACAGCATGATTCTTACGTTCTATGTTTATGTAGACATGAGCCACAGGAAACCCAGCCAGGTCCGTCACTCTGAAGACCCCCACGTCGGCCGGTTGGACCTGCTTCATGGTGAGTTCTGACCCCTCCACAGTCAGCCTGCCCTCCAGCAGAGGGTCCAGAGGTGAGACCAGAACCCCCTGGTCCACGACGACCCGGTCCTGATTGTCTGATTTGGGCCTGTAGACGATGTTCAGGTTGGAGTAATCCAGGAAGAGTTTCATCTTTAGGTTCTCTCCGTAGGAAAGCTGCAGGAACTTCTGGTGATCTGGAAGAGAAGAAACAGACAGATGGTTTTCTGCAGGAAGTTCTTTAATAGAAGTTTATGATGTGAGTCAACATGGAGATACTGGTGCAGAACGATGCACAGAAATGATCTTTGAGCATCTAAAACCATCTGAAGGTCCCAGCATCATGTGGGAATGAGATGATTCTCATTGATGCTTTGTCCAACGGAGGTAAAACAACAACAACACAATGTTTTAGTCTCATCCTGCATGTAAATTATAATAATGGCATTCCCAGTAGCTTATCGGAGCTGTGGCCGCAAGGTTGTTGGTGCCTGTCGTGGTGGCAACCCTCGAACCCGGTGGTGGACACCGGCAGTGAGGGATGCTGTCAGGCTGAAGAAGGAGTCCTATTGGGCCTTTTTGGCTTGTGGGACCCCGGAAGCAGCTGATAGGTACCGGCAGTCCAAGCGGCATGCGGCTCGGGTGGTTGCTGAGGCAAAAACTCGGGCGTGGGAGGAGTTCGGAGAGGCCATGGAGAATGACTTCCGTACGGCTTCGAGGCGATTCTGGTCCACCATCCGGCGTCTCAGGGGGGGAAAGAGGTACGAGACCAACACCATTTATGGTGGAGGTGGCGTGCTGCTGACCTCAACTCGGGATGTTGTGAGTCGGTGGGCGGAATACTTCGAAGACCTCCTCAATCCTACTGGCACGTCTTCCACTGAGGAAGCAGAGCCTGGGGACTTTGGGTCGGGTTCTCCGATCTCTGGTGCTGAGGTCGCCGAGGTGGTTAAAAAGCTCCGCGGTGGCAAGGCTCCGGGGGTGGATGAGATTCGCCCGGAGTTCCTTAGGGCTCTGGATGTTGTAGGGTTGTGTTGGCTTACGCGACTCTGCAATATCGCGTGGACATCGGGGGCAGTTCCCTTGGATTGGCAGACTGGGGTGGTGGTTCCCCTATTTAAAAAGGGGGACCGTAGGGTGTGTTCCAACTATAGGGGGATCACACTCTTAAGCCTCCCTGGTAAGGTCTATTCAGGGGTTCTGGAGAGGAGGGTCCGTCGGATAGTCGAACCTCGGATTCAGGAGGAGCAGTGTGGTTTTCGTCCTGGTCGTGGAACACTGGACCAGCTCTACACCCTCAGCAGGGTCCTGGAGGGTGCGTGGGAGTTTGCCCAACCAGTTTACATGTGCTTTGTGGACTTGGAGAAGGCATTCGACCGCGTCCCTCGGGGGGTTCTGTGGGGGGTACTCCGGGAGTATGGGGTACCAGGCCCTTTGATAAGGGCTGTTAGGTCCCTGTACGACCGGTGTCAGAGCTTGGTCCGCATTGCCGGCAGTAAGTCAGGCTCGTTTCCGGTGAGAGTTGGACTCCGCCAAGGTTGCCCTTTGTCACCGATTCTGTTCATAACTTTTATGGACAGAATTTCTAGGCGCAGCCAAGGTGTTGAGAGGATCCGTTTTGGTGACCTTAGAATCGCTTCTCTGTTTTTTGCAGATGATGTGGTCCTACTGGCTTCATCAGTTCGTGATTTACAACTTTCACTGGAGCGGTTTGCAGCCGAGTGTGATGCGGCCGGGATGAGGATCAGTTCCTCCAAATCCGAGGCCATGGTCTTGAGCCGGAAAAGGGTAGCATGCCCTCTCCGGGTCGGGGAGGAGGTCCTGCCCCAAGTGGAGGAGTTTAAGTATCTCGGGATCTTGTTCACGAATGAGGGAAAACTGGAGCGTGAGATCGATAGGCGGATAGGTGCAGCGTCCGCAGTGAAGCGGGCGCTGTACCGGTCTGTCGTGGTGAAGAGAGAGCTGAGTCAAAAGGCAAAGCTCTCAATTTACCGATCGATCTACGTTCCCACCCTCATCTATGGTCATGAGCTTTGGGTTATGACCGAAAGAACAAGATCTCGGATACAAGCGGCTGAAATGAGTTTTCTCCGCAGGGTGGCTGGACTCTCCCTTAGAGATAGGGTGAGAAGCTCAGTCATCCGGGAGGGACTCGGAGTAGAGCCGCTGCTTCTCCACATCGAGAGGAGCCAGTTGAGGTGGCTCGGGCATCTGGTTAGGATGCCTCCTGGACGCCTCCCTGGTGAGGTGTTCCGGGCATGTCCCACCGGGAGGAGACCCAGAGGAAGACCCAGGACACGCTGGAGGGACTATGTTTCTCGGCTGGCCTGGGAACGCCTTGGGATTCCCCCGGAGGAGCTGCTCCAAGTGGCTGGGGAGAGGGAAGTCTGGGCCTCCCTACTTAGGCTGCTACCCCCGCGACCCGACCCCGGATAAGCGGAAGAAGATGGATGGATGGATGGATGGATGGATTCCCAGTAGAGTATTAATGGAATATAACATTATTTTAGACGAAACCCTCACACAGTGATTGTCCTTTCAGTGAATCTCTGTCTCAGCAGAGATGCTGAGCTCCTCTGACAAAGAACTGGACATTTGATGCCTAATGTGTTTTCTACAAATTAAACTAAAAGCTGCATAATTCCCAAGAGGCTGAGTTATGATTAAATGAGTCATCATTTGTGTGAATCTGTCCAAAATTTGATTTGGCTGAATGTCATCCACACAAATGAAATTAAACACTTCTGAGGGGCCAGACTGAAAATATATGAAATCATCCAGGTCACATGATGCTATAATCCGTGTATGGATTCGCTATCAATAAACACCTTTTAATGTAAACCAAAAAAATATATTGAAAAAAATGTTCTGATGATCAGATCAAATGTTGGAGCTTACTTGGAGTGGAGGTGGAGCTTACTTATATAGCGCTTTCCAGCCCCCTTTGAGGGGCCCCAAAGCGCTTCACAGTACCAACCATCCACCCATTCATACACACATTCATACACACATTCATACACCTGTAGCAGTAGACTGCCATGCAAGGCGCTGCCTGTCCTACCGGGAGCAACTCGGGGTTAAGTGTCTTGCCCAGAGACACAACGAGGTATGCCGTGACTGGGGATCGAACCCGAGACCTTCTGGAGCTGAGCCGGCTGCCCTGCCTCAGTGCCTCTACACCATCTTGGCCCCAAATGCTCTGATGATCAGATCAAATGTTCTGATGATCAGATCAGATGGTCTGATGATCAGATCAAATGATCAGATCAAATGTTCTGATGATCAGATCAAATGATCAGATCAAATGTTCTGATGATCAGATCAAATGTTCTGATGAGCAGATCAAATGTTCTGATGATCAGATCAGATGGTCTGATGATCAGATCAAATGATCAGATCGAATGTTCTGATGAGCAGATCAAATGTTCTGATGATCAGATCAAATGATCAGATCAAATGTTCTGATGATCAGATCAGATGTTCTGATGATCAGATCAAATGTTCTGATGATCAGATCAAATGTTCTGATGAGCAGATCAGGTTCTGCAGCCCAGTTCATCTACTCACCTCTGACGTTCAGGCAGTTCCTCATCCTGGTGTGTCCGTCTCTGTCCAACACGGCGAAGCTTCCTTCATCCGTCATCCTGACCGCGTGCAGAGAGATCTGCCTCTCCGACACCCTGAGGCGCCCCACGTAGTCCTCCCCCTGCACCGTGGAACCGTTGTACAGAACCACGTTCGGGGCCTCGGACAGGTCGGTCTGATTGACTCTAACCAGACTGGACCTGGAAACCAGAAACTCGAGGTAAAAACGGACCTCAGGGCTCCTTCTTCAGCCCACAGAACATTTTATTCCTGATCTGGCGCCAAACAGAGCAGCAGCGTTCGTTTCTGTGGAAAAAAAACATTCAGTTTTTATGATTTTTTACCTGAACTCCAGGATGAACTGTCCCTCGATGTGGTCCAGGTGCATGTTGTACGTTTCTCCATATTTCACCACCTGCTCCAATGCACAGTCTGACGGAAAGTTTATTTATTTACTGCTCAGATAAGCGCTTCACAATAAAACATGCAAACAGTAAAAATACTAACAAGCGTTTAAATAAAAAACTGAGGATTAAAAAATATAAGGACAAAAAATAATATTGAATAAAAGAAAAGTGTAAATATAAGACTTTAGCTGCTTTAACAGTAAATATAAGACTTAAGCTGCTTTTAACAGTAAAAAATAGTTAATAATAAACTTTTATCTGCAAAACACAAATCTGCAGTAAGATGAAAGGTCAAATCTGAAGGTCAAATCTGAGTGATTAAACTTTTTGTCATTTTGTTGTGAGGTTTCTGGGTTTGGTCCTGTCTTCTCTGTATCCTCATGTTTCTTGCAACCCCCAGTGTTCCCCCTCCTTGTGGTGCAGCTCCTGTCTCACCTGTGTCTCACCTGTGTCTCACCTGTGTCTCACTCTAACCACTCCAGGTGTTTGTCATTCTGTCTCGTTCGTGTCTGTATAAAGTCATTCAACCTTAATCCCAGTGAGTCAGTGTCTCTGTGTTCCTCCTTTGTCCGTACATTGTCCTTTAAGGCGTCAGTTTTGTCTCCCTCCTTGTCTCCTCGTCTATAACTAATAATAATAATTTAATAATAATAATTTGTCACATTTGTCATCTGTGTATGTTTCCCATACTTGACAGACGAAATTGGTCTTCTGCCTTTAACCCAACCACCACCAGGTGGTGCAGCGAGCAGCCGTAGTCAGCGCTCGGGGAGCTGGAGAATTAGATGTGCACTCATAGACACCCCAAGGTGTGTAGTGGCCGGGGCGCGAACCCGCGTCCTTCGGGTCCCAAGTCAAAAGCCTTACTGTTTACTTTTATTATTACTGCTTATATTTAATTGCTACTGTTTACATTTACACTACTCTAATATCTGCACCGCTGCTGATACATATACAGTGTGCTCTGACCGGTCTTGTTTAGGATGCCCAATGTGCCTTACTGCATATGCCACTTTTTGCCTCTATAACAACATCAACTACTACCTCGTGCATGTACTGTGTACATTAACTCATACGCTGCTTTGCCACTTTGCAAATGTCAATGCTAGAAACCTTTAGTTTATTTTAGTTATACTTTTTATACTCTTTTTTTATACTAGTATGCAAAAACTCAGGACAATATTATGTTCATTAAATGTTTAATGTTTTAGTTTTAGTTTTAGAGTCGGTGTAAATTTTCATACTCTTATACCACTATGCAAAAACTCAGGACAGTGTTAGTTTTACTATTTTATGCTTATGTCTATTATTATATGTTTCAGTGTTTCAATGTTTAGATGTTTACTGTTGCACCGAGGGACTGAGAGAAACGCAATTTCGGTCCTGTGTATGTCCTGTACAGTACATATTGCAGATCTGACAATAAAGTTGACTTTGACTTTGACTTTGACTTTGACTTAACCACTACACCATCTTGGCTCCTAAGTTTTGCTGTAAGCTTTTGTTTTGTGTTGTTTAAATAAATTATTTACTTTTTTAATTCAGTCTCCAGTGTCTGCCTGCACTTATTTCAACCTTAAATCAGCAAAATCATGATGGAACAAAAGCCAGTTTAAATAAAGTTTTATGATTCTTCGAAACAACATTCTGTGGAAGCCCATTTCCGCCAGTCTATTAAAAAAATAGCAAAAATTATCTTAAAAATTTGAGATAGTATCTCAAAATTTTGAGATACTATGTCAAAATTTTGAGATACTATGTCAAATTTTTTAGATACTTTGTCAAAATTTTGAGATACTATGTCAAAAATTTGAGATATCTCTGTAGTAATACAGCACTCTCATGTCCGTTACTGGATTTAAACCTCTTCACATCTCTCTGAAACTCTGAGTGTTACACTTTTCCTGAAGAAGACAAGTGGACACTATGTTACAATTATTTTGAATTAATGGACACCAATCAATCAGAAAGAACTTTCTTTTAATGTGTGTTAATTCAGAATTGATCAACAGTATACTTTTGTCATTTAATGATGATCTGTTACTTGCATGAGTTTGACCCTTCTGCTGGTTTATTCTTCAGTACAGTAGGCTTTGAATCTAAGGTACAAGTCAGGGAAACTTTTAACTTCCTTCTCTGCTTTGTCTATCAAGTTAGCCATAATATTCTCTGTACCAACAAGCGCCATCTGGCCGCTTATGTAAACAGTTTTTCTGTTGTCCTTCATAGACCTTCCACTATGGGAATGAAAAATCCCTCCTTTATTTTGTTAAACCAGCCAGTAGCCATTCAGGAGGTGGGCAGACTCCGCCCTCCATATAAAGTCTTACTTCCGTTTTGACTTTAGTGCAAAGAGGGACCACTAACTCAACAACTGGTTTTCTCCTCTGGAAAAAGCTGGAAACGTGGTGGTCATTGTGTCAATTAGACCTACGTTTCTCAGCAGAGTTACAGTAAAGCCTTGCTGTGACTCACTCACTCATTTCTGAAAGAATTTGTTTTCTGGGAGTTTTATTTTGAAACTCAGTCAGGAGTTCACCTTGTTTCCTGCCGAGAGAGGCGAGTTTCCTCGTATCGTGGAATCAGCACACACACGCTGAAGTTTCAACTGGACGGCTGTTGGACAAAACAATCCATTGAGTGTGTCCAGATACTTCTCAACTCTTATCTACAGAGACGAAGCGTCAACAGGTAACGAGTCGTGGATGTGGGCTGAGCGTGCAGGAGCCCAGCTTTTACTCGTGTGGGGAAAAGTGTCACCCTGTCATTTCAAAATAATTAACTTCCATTAAACTTAGCTTTCATTTCATCCTATTTCTTCCTCTTTATTCTTATTTTTCATAAGCCATTAATCTTTTAAGTAAATGTACCAACAGGAAAGTTAAACCTAACTTGTCTGTTTGTTTAATTTGAATTCTTGTCTACAGTAGTTATTAAATCAGAGCTAATCTCGATACAATGTTTAATGTACTTTTATGATTGTCTCAATAAAAGGTCTATCTTTTGGTGGATCAACATAAGTTGACGTCTCTCGTGAAATTACATTTGTCTAGTCACTTTAAAGCAATTTAATCCGGAAAAAGGGTGAACTCGCGAATGAATTTGGGTCAGATGATCAAGTCTGCTCCAACTTCTTCTGGAATATTGTGCTGGTCAGCAAGTGACAAGTATTATATCCCTTAAATATAATTGGCACCGCTCGGTGTTCAGTTACATCTCAAAATTATGAGATACTATCTCAAAATGTTGCGATACTATCTCAAAATTTTGAGATAATTTTTGCTATTTTTTTTAATAGACTGGCAGAAATGGGCTTCCATACATTTCAAATTAAACTAAGGCCAAAAATATGTTCCTTGTAAGTTTATTTGAGATTTAAAAAAAAAACAAATGTAATATTTATTTGATCATTAAACAAAAATAGTGAATGCTTACAGTATATTGTGACAATACTTTTTCTTGTATTTTTGTCTGAGCTGCTCGACTGTCGGACGATCTACAGAACGTAAATTCACGGCGTTGGTCAGATCCACTGTTTGTTATATCAAGAATTAAGATTAATATATTTATTCTTTCACAGTTCTGTTCTAATTTACCAATGAATTGTTTGTTTTTAATCATCAAAGTGTCATTAAAAACTGTAAAAGTACAGTTTGATACAGTTTTAACGTTGACAGGAGAGTTTTGACCCACCAGAAAGTGCACCTATGTTCAGTGCACGTTTGACAGAATTAAAAGTTTATAAGAACATTAAAGATTAAACTTGAAGAAGACGTTTTCCTCCCTGAATGGTCCGCAGCAGGACACCCACCCCTGACGGTGAGGACGAGCTGTCTGCTGGAGTTCCGGCCGTCGCTGATGAGGTACAGACCCTCGTCTTCCTCCTGCACATCCTTCAGCACCAGGTCGCCCAGAGCGTTGAGGTCCGCCTTGGCCCGGTTGGTCAGCCGCCCCGCCCGCAGCAGCGGCACCTCGTAGGTCCGGTTGGTCCTGGGCCTGAACACCACCTCAGACTGGTTCTGGGACAAGATGTCCACGTGAACGTCCTCACCGAAGAAGGCCGTCCTGCTCTCCGTTTTCACTGGAAAGAAAAGATAATTCATTAATTTTCTAAATTAAAACAATTTTTACAGGTGAATTATGATCCAATGAGCATTTTTACCTTTCAAAGATGCTGACACAACTGTAAGGAAATATAAATTTTAAAAAATGATTTAGTTTAAACTTTCCCAGAAAGGATAAAAACTTTTGAAATGTAAATAACAGGCTGATTACAACTATTTATAAGAAATCAAACAAAAGGACATTAAAACATCATTTAGATTTTCTGCAGATGTTTTTACAGACAATTAAAGTTTTAAATATTAATTCATCAGAACTTTCTCCCAAATGACTGATTATTTTTTGTGCTTACCGGAGCAGAACACGATGCTAAGAACCGCAGCTACTTTCATCTTGATCTGCTTTCTCTGCAAAAAAACAAACAATTAGCAACAAATAAACATTTTTTTAGCATCATAAAAGGTCCAAAACCAGCAGAATAGTTCTGTTTCATGGGATATTAATGAAGTTGCATAACGCTGGGTTTTTGTGGTTTAATTGGGTTTAAATGAAAAAGGCCGGAGTTAGTGCTGCAGAAGCATTAATGTCAGGTTCAATTTGTGCAAAAGTTTACAGCTTTAATGCTGCCAACACTCTGCGGCAGGAAAATCTATGGTGCTTTATGTCACGTTATTACACCGGGGTGGGGAAATAAAAACGTCTTGAAGGCGAGCGGGGGCAAAAACATTTTATAATGAGCTGACGGCAGCTTTTTGTCTCCTGCAGAGACTAAACTTCCTCCACGCAGAGCACAGGGTCACACGCTGCATACGCTGTAAAGACATTTAAGATTTAAAATGTCCATGTGTGTGGTGAGATACACACGAGCCAGCAGACGTGAGGATTTTTGACCTTTCTGCTCTGGGTTGAGGTAATTAAATAATAAAGCACAAGAGACTCAAAAAGACAGCTGTGAAGTTTCCTCGTGAAAAGATCTGATTATTTTATTATGGTAGTCCTCGACTTACGACGTTTCACGGTTACGAACGCCCTCCCATTGAAAAGCATTGTTCGAGTTACGCCGTTTATGCGCCTTTACACCAGAAAATACGGTACTGAAACTCAGCGGAAATTTACAGGAGGGAGGGGGGAGCTTGACGCGCTCAGTGGAACAGGAGACCTCATTGTTTGGGACAGGCTGACCGGAGCAGAGGGGCTAATATGCTAACAGGCTTTACTGTAAAACTGTGGACCGCGCGGGGAAATACAGGAGACCTCATTGTTTGGAGCGGAGGTTTACGAGGCAGAGAGGCTACAGCTGAGCAACAAGCTAACATGCTAACAACAAGCTAACATGCTAACAGACCTTGCTGTAAACGCTGTGGCCCGCGTGAAGCTGAAGGACCAGCTCCCAGTAAGAAATTAACTCTTTTTTTCCTTCATTATGGCTCAGAATGTATGTGTTTTTTGATAATTATGTAGGGTAATGTGTTAGGATAGGCTAAGTGCTTGGTAAAAAATACAGTACTGTACGTATGAGAGGCCGTTTCGACGTATTTGGACGTATTTTTTGACTTACGTCGATTTTCGAGTTACGAAAGGGCAACAGAACTCGTTCGTAAGTCAGGGACCACCTGTATTTACTAGAAAATAAAAACTGATCCAAGAAAATACAAGTTGTGAAACAGAGCTGAACTAAAACAACCTAAAGCCAAAGATCCGTTCTTCTCAAACAGAAGATTATTTTTACAATTTAATTTAATTTCACAGCTCAGATTCTTCCATTTTTTAACGTCAAAGATTTGCTTCAGCTGAAAATGTTAAAGTATAATGTTTGAATCTGTTTGTTCTTGATGTTTGATGGAGCACAGTGTTTATAGAAACTTTTGTTTTTTTTATTTTATTTTTTCACGTCAGCTGTAATTCTGGACAGTTTTTGAGGTGCTTCAGGTGTTAAAAGAATCAAAACACTGCATTAAAAATGGTGCAGCGTTTTACTTCCTCAAATGAGACGTCACTGTTTTTAAATCCATTTTCTGAAAAGTCACATTAACTTTTCCATCCACCAGCAGGAAACAGAACTCCTCACATTTTCTGCTCATTTATGTCTCAGGAAGACAGTTAGAACACATTTAATGTCCTTTAGAGCCATTAGATGATTGCTTGTTGAAGCTGAACTTAAGCAGAACGTTATGTTTGATGAGAAAATGAGAGCTGATTATAGAAATGTGCACATGTTTAAAATACTGATAAATGTGATATTCATAGAAAATCAGCTTAAAGAATTTAATTAGCAGGAAGTTCAGAGAGACAAGATGTTTTTTATTTATTAATTTAATTTATTCATTTTAAATACAACACAAAACAATCTCATATTTGAGACCGTACAGTATAAAAGTAAAATGAAGGGATGCAGAAAGAAAAAAAAATCTTATTCTTTTCTGCCCCCTATTACAAAGATAATTCAAACAAGACAAAAAAGGAAAGAAAAAAAAAGAAAAACCAATCTAAAAAGTTACAGATTGAAAAAAGAAAACAACTCATATAGTTCCAAGAAAGAGAATTTCAAAGAAAACATCTATTACACGATATTGTTATTTATATTTTTGCAAGAAATTTGTTTTGATCATATTTTTAAAAATGGTCATTGATTTAGCATTTTTAATACCAGTTTCCAAATTATTCCAAAGTTCAATTCCTTTGATTGAAGTTGACCGACCCCTAAAACGAGTTCTATATCTTGGTTTCACAAAAATCTCTGTTCCTTTAAGATTAGAACAACTTTTACTTCATTTACAAGATGAAGTAAATATGAAGAGCTGATGCTGTATTTATTTTTAAATGAGGCTGAATTATGGATGTATTTCACTTAATAACATGATTTTGTCTTTGATCTTAGTTGATATTTTATTAATTTTACTTGATTTTATCACTTGTTTTATTTGATTTTTGCTTTTGTTGCACTTTGTAGCACTTTGGGATTTTTATTAATGAAAAGTGCATTATAAATTGAATTCATTATTATTATTATTAATAAACATCATTTCTGCAGATTCATGTTTTAAAAACACAAAGCTGCATGTGCTGTCGTCTCCTGTGCAAACAGGGTCGTGGTCCTCCTGTCTCCTGTCAGAACAGAGGACGGAGCAGCTCTAAACAGGGTCGTGGTCCTGTTAGAGCAGATGACGGGACAGAAAGTTGACAGCTGTCCAGATGTCTCCTCGAGGCGAGGAGGTCACATCTTTCTGCTTGAGCCATCACTCACTAAAGACTTAAAGCTCTCGGCCTTGACTTCTCTAAATGGTTTTAGGAATCTGTTGGAATCCTGGCAAAAACCACTGCAGACATGTTCCTGTTACTGATTTTCTACATCTACCTTATAATGTTTTGCTACTTTATTATTTTGTTTTAATTTGTAAAAAAAAATATATGTATTTATCTCTTATGTTTGTCTATTAGAATAGAATAGAATAGAATATATCTTTATTGGCATATTTGCACCAAGGTACAAAGTTTTGCAATTGGCGCGCACACCATCCGAAGAGGGACGTACGCACGGAAGCCGCAGCAGTATAAAACCGCGCCACCAACAATCAGATATGAAAAAGGAACATACAGTCGGGTAATCAGTGGTATTCAAAAAAGAATCTATCACAATTTGTCTTAGGACACTCCATGATAAAGTCTAAAAAACTCTACCAGCTTTAGCACGAATAAGACAAGACATGTTGCATTTCATGGCAAGCAGGGAGATTGTCCGTGAAAATCATTTCAGATACTGTAATGAATATAGTTGTTTAAGGAAATTTCTACTGTTGCTGTTGTCATCATTCTTTAGTTTGTAGCCAGGTCTCTCTTGTAAATGAGTCCTCGAGGCTCAATGAGATTAACCTGTCTAAATAAAGGTTGAATGAAAAAACTCCTCCCTGAACGACGAGTTTAAAAGCTTCTCTCCTCTTCCTCACGAGCAGCAGCAGTGAAAGCATCGTGTCTCCCTCCTCCTGTTACACTCTCTCATCTTTATCTCCTCTACTCCTGCAGCTTCATCCTCCCACACCTTCTTCCAGGTGGTAATTATCCTCCTGAACCCTTCAGTCAGTCTGAGACCTCCAGTCTGCTGATCGACTGGACCAAAACATCCTCCTCGCGTTAAAGCTGCTCGCTGCAATCTGTGACATCAAAACTAAAAATGTAAGCTTGGACTCTATTGAACAGTTTGAACAGATGTTTTGATGTGACTGTTGGGATCATTTCACATCTCCATCTCCACGGCTATTCTTCAAGAAGAACATTCATTCAAAGTTTGGAGCTTAACGCTCGGTTCGAATCTACAGCAGTCCTGCCATAAATTCTCAGCTGATGGGACAGGTCTTTGACGCATGACCAGAGTCCGACAGCAACAAAGAGAAAGTTATCACATCACTTCCTCCAGAACACTGAAGAAGAAACAGGAAATGGAACTTTTAAAGGGAGTTTGACATCCGTAGTGTTCACTACCCTCATTGGTTCGTTTGACCAGTGGGAGGGAGTTAGCTTAGGTCAAAGATGTCAGAAAGTGTGAAGGTTGTTTCAGGATAACAGAGAAAGATTGTTTTAAGAAAAGACAGAAAACAGTCGCCAGTTATAAGATTAAATGATTAACGTCTTAACATTTCTAAAACAAATCTGAAAAGTTCAACTTGACATATTTTTCAACTTTAGACAGCATTCTGATTCATGTGTCCACATATTAAGAATACACCAGCATGTTAAAGAATGACAATGATCATTCAACATATTTAAAAAATAACACTGCTCATCCGAATAACACAAGGATATGCTTTGATTATATTTGAATTAGCACAAAGTAAAAATTAAAGAGAGTCTCTTGTGATTTAATTTGTGTCTTGATTCAAATTAATAAAATAAAACAGTGTTGATGTCTGTTCACTGAGAGGATCAGTGAACAGGTGTAAATCCAGTTCAGAGAGGTGAAGGTGTATCACTGCACTCTGAACGCAGGTCCACACTCAGTGTAAACAAACACTTCATCTGCAGGTTTTACTCAACTCAACAGACCTGAGCATAAAAATGCACCAATAATGATCCCAAACAGATTTCCAGTGGAGGTCTGCGCTGTTGACTCATTTTGCAGTTATGACAATTTTTTAAACGTGATTTAGTGTCAGGAGTGATGAGGGGATTGTTCCTGTCAGTATGAAGGAACAGGTGAGCTGTTCTAACTGTGTGTGAACAAACATTAGTTCCAATATAAACACTTTCTAAACGACAGTAGTGACATTATATTGTTATCATTAAAAGTAAGATAATAAATACATAAAGCAATGAAAGGGAATAGTATGAAAGTAATATGAAATAAGCCTGCATATTTTACCATTGAAAATATATTAATTGGTTAAGTCAAAATGTGTTTTCCATATCAAATGTGCTAAATCTTTACAGATAATTGTTCTGATGCAGGCTCAGTAAATGTAGTCCTCTGGACAGATTCTTCTTTGTATCAAAAAGACTTCTTCAGTCTGAGGAGCTGTGACAAACTCAGTCATCTTTCCTCCTTGATGGAGAGGAACGATGGTTTGAGAGAGGAGTAAAGGAGGCCATCTTTGTGAAAAGAAACCGTCCATCATTAAACAGAGGTGGAGGCCTCCATGTTCAACTGTCCCTCTTACAATGCTGTTATTGCTAGTATCTTACTGTTCATATAAAATATTTGATAATGTTCTTATAGAAACAATTCTTGAATAATGTTCATAATGTGTTAATGCTACATGTTTGTCTCAGGCTACTTCTTGTTCTGCCATTAACTCTAAAATACTTATTGAATAGTTTATATATGTAGGTAAAACTAGATGTTGAACAACCCATTAAAATACACCAGAATGCAGGAAATGGCATCTATTTTATTCAAAATTTTCTGGGAGAGGACCCCCACTGGCAACCTAGCCGGGGGGGGGGGGCCATTGGGGTTGCTCGCACAGGGCGCCAAATAGGCTAGGACCGCCTCTGCGTGCGGTGGAGGGAGGGAGGAATGAGGAAATGGCTTCACCAGCAGTCCAGAGTAGGAAATTAACTATTTTTTCCCTTTATTATGGCTCTGAAATTTATGTTTTTTTTTATAATTATGTAGGGTAGTGTTAGGATAGGCTAAGTGCTTGGTAAAATACAGTACTGTACGTATAAGGTGCAGTTTGGACGTATTTTCCGACTTACGACGAAATTCGACTTGCGACGTCACGAAGGAACGGAACTCGTTCGTAAGTCGGGGACTACCTGTATTCACCTCCCTGTTCTACAGGCCAAGCTGGTTGCAGCATGAAAACGAACTGGTTCACAGAAATCACAGGAATTTCTTTGCACCTCCTTCTTTTTCTCCTTCCCTCCTCCTTCAGGAGCAGCCGAGGGCGTGTTGTGACGGCAGGAGTCAGAAGGATGGAGGAGATGAGAGGAGAGCGTGAATGAAGAATGCAAGGTTGCAGTTTTTCCTGTTTAGGACCAGAGCATGCTGGTTTGTCTCAGCTGAAGCTGCATGAGCTAAAATCCAGCTGCGTGGAGAAGACTTGATCAATAACACGTGATTTAATTTAATCAGAATCACTGATTGATCCCTGGAATAATGATTAATGCTGTGAGTCTTTGTAAAGTCTTTTAGCTCCACATGATGCTGGATGTGACAAGTCAGCAGCTTTATTGAGACTTGCTGCACCGCCTGAAGGTGTCCACCAGGGGGAGCAGAAAACCCCATCCAGGCAGGGGTGGAGGGGGGTAAACACGAACATCCACCCAGACTGGAGATTAAACGTGCACATCTCTGACATCATGCTTTATTGATTGATTTAAATGCATTTAACTGAAATAAAAGAGTATTTTTACAGAGTAACTGACATATTAATAATAATCATCATTTTATTAACCCCTTGTGTGAGCAGCGTGGGGATTCCTGCCTCATTGTTCTGAAATACTGATATTTTGAGTTAAATTTAAAGTTTTATTTCTGGTTTTTAACCCCCAATTGTCTCATTTTGCGTGCGTGGAAATTCCCACGCGGGTTCCACGCCCAGAACCGGCCGTCTGGTACCAACCAGAACCGGCAAATACCCAAAAGCAGCAAAGAAAAGCTGCAGGATTTAACCCACTGCCTCCCTGTGCGCCGAGAGCAGCTCGTTAGTAAATGTATAAATTTACCTTTTTGAAAAATTTAAATTTACCTTTTGAAGCTCGAGACCAGAACCAGAGGACAGGGAGGAGCTCCGAGGTGCTGCTTTATCAAATTATTTAATGGTCTCCTCCTCCCACCACCAGCCAACAGCAGACTCCAGCGCGAGGACGATCCCGAGAAGATGAAGACTTCGGTGGGTGTCGGGTGTGAGGAGGCTGAGTTCGGCTCCGATCGGAAAACTTCGGGAAAAAGCGTCGGTTCTGGCTCGGAGCCACGAGAAGCTGCAGGATCCTCCTCTGGACCAGATGGACTTTTACAGTTTGTTTTTCCTGGTTCAGCTCATTCACGAGAGGAGTGCCGTGACTTTTAATTTTTAATATTAATTTTCAAATATTTAACTTTATTTAGGCTACAAATACCCCCCCCCACAGAAGATCTGTTGATCAGTTGTTCTCTTTAGATCTGTTTCACAATCTGTTTTCTTCTTATCCTGATTTTAGCAGCTGTTGTGCTACTTTTAGCTTTTAGCTACTGTTCTGCTGCTTTTAGCTAATTAGCATCCTACTAATTTTTAGCTTTTAGCCATGGTCCTCCAGTTTTAATTTTAAGCTTGCATTTTGCTACTTTTAGTTTTTAGCTACTGTTCTGCTACTTTAGCTTTTAGCTAATTAGCCTCCTACTAATTTTTAGCTTTTAGCTACTGGTCCTCCTGTTTTAATTTTAAGCTTGCTTTTTGCTACTTTTAGTTTTTAGCCACTGCTCTGATACTTTAGCTTTTAGCCAATTAGCTTTCTACTAATTTTAGCTATTTGCCCTCCCCTTTTAGTTTTATGCTAGCTTTTGGCTACTTTTAGCTACTGTTGTGTTAATTTTAGCCAGTTGCTGTTCTACTCCTTTTAGCTACTGATCCTCCAGTTTTAATTTTAAGCTTGCTTTTTGCTACTTTTAGTTTTTAGCTACTGTTCTGCTACTTTAGCTTTTAGCTATTTGCACTCCCCTTTTAGTTTTATGCTAGCTTTTGGCTACTTTTAGCTACTGTTGTGTTAATTTTAGCCAGTTGCTGTTCTACTCCTTTTAGCTACTGATCCTCCAGTTTTAATTTTAAGCTTGCTTTTTGCTACTTTTAGTTTTTAGCTACTGTTCTGCTACTTTAGCTTTTAGCTAATTAGCATCCTACTAATTTTTAGCTTTTAGCTACTGGTCCTCCAGTTTTAATTTTAAGCTTGCTTTTTGCTACTTTTAGTTTTTAGATACTGTTCTGCTACTTTAGCTTTTAGCTATTTGCACTCCCCTTTTAGTTTTATGCTAGCTTTTGGCTACTTTTAGCTACTGTTGTGTTAATTTTAGCTAGTTGCTGTTCTACTCCTTATCCTCCAGTTTTAATTTTAAGCTTGCTTTTTGCTACTTTTAGTTTTTAGCTACTGTTCTGCTACTTTAGCTTTTAGCTAATTAGCGTCCTACTAATTTTTAGATTTTAGCTACTGGTCCTCCAGTTTTAATTTTAAGCTTGCTTTTTGCTACTTTTAGTTTTTAGCTACTGTTCTGCTACTTTAGCTTTTAGCTAATTAGCTTTCTACTAATTTTAGCTTTTAGCTATTTGCCCTCCACTTTTAGTTTCATGCTAGCTTTTGGCTACTTTTAGCTACTGTTGTTAATTTTAGCTAGTTGCTGTTCTACTCCTTTTAGCTACTGATCCTCCAGTTTTAATTTTAAGCTTGCACTTTGCTGCTGTTCTGCTACTTTCAGTTTGTAGCTACTGTTCTGCTATTTTTAGCAATTGGTTAATTAGCATTCTACTAATTTTAGCTTTTAGCTACTGGTGCTCCACTTTCAATTTTAAGCTTGCGATTTGTAGATGGCCTTTAATCGCCTTAATTAGTTAGGGATCATTCTGCAAATGTTTAGTTTTGTGCTCAGCAGTGGAACTTTTAATGTGGTGTTTACATAGACTTTAGCTATCATTTAGCATTTCTCTTTCAGCTACCATTTGGCCATTTTCAACTTTTAGTCTGTTGAAATTTTTAGCTACTATTCTGGTACTTTTAGCTGTTTAACCTTTAACAACTCTCAGCTTCTTGCTTCTTCTACTGTTCTGCTACATTTAGCCGTTATAGCCTTTTTTTGCTTTTAGCTTCTAGCTATCATTTTGCTATAATTAGCTTTTAGCTAGCATTTTGCTAACTTTGGCTTTTAGCTAACATTTTGCATCTGAGCTTTTTTCTAACGTTCTGCTTGTTTAGTTTTAACAGCTGAGGTTCATCAGTCTTACAGAAAAAAATATCAGTTTTTTATTTCAGTTCATATTTTTGTGTTTAAACGATGAAGGAATGCTCAGAATATTACAAAATATTAATTTGTTTTTCTGTTTATTGTTTAACCTGCAGCTCTTCACCATCCTTCAGCTCAAACCCTGATCTCGTGCATCGACTCACCTCAGAGCTGTTTGTTTATTTATAACATGAATATTGATGAATTATAAACTGCAGGGATTTCATATTGGTGAACAGAGGCCAGACGTGTATTTAATCTGACGTATGATTTAAGTTTGTAGTTATGTCACTGTATTGATAAAACAACTTGGAAAGAAAAATGTTGCAGATCAGAGGTGCTGTCTCAGAATAAATAAATCATATTCATCTCTCAGCTGATGTTTGTTTTGAAGGTGAAACACTTTGACAAATTTTTTTCAACAATACAACAGTCCACCTGCCAGTTTATTAGAAAACAAATAGCATTCAAGTGTTTTAAAATATCAAATATTAGTAAAATAAGCAACAATTTCAAACTATCCTCAGCTCCTGAACGCATCGTGTGCTGCGTTAATATGAAAACTGAAACTCTGGCACAACAATTTCCTGGGGGATCAATAAAGTTCTATCTTATCTTAACATCAGTGGATAAATTCAATAAATGTCATTTCTTAAGCATTGATTTTTGTCTTTTGTGATTAATAAAGTATTGATCCAATTTAAAGTTTCTACTTTAAAACACTTTGTCCAACATTCTGGTCTGATTTAAATAAAGATGAGGCAAAAAATAAATAATTTTATGGAAAGTTTTTGTAAAATAATTGTTTATATTAAATATCAGATTCGTAAAAGCAGCAGCTTCATTTTCTCGTCACACGGACTCGATGATAAACAGATGAGTCACGAGAAGAAACTTGTGTTGAAGCTGTAAAAAGAAAACTTTTAATGGATCTCGACCACCACATCTGTTATCGTCATTAGACTAATGGCTTCTCGAAGCGTTCACAAACAATAAAAGCTCATTATTAATAACGACGACAGCACAAGAAGTGTTTTCCAACCAAATGCTTTTTATTTCTCCCAAATGTTTCACTTCAGTCAACAGGATCAACCAGCAGTTCAACACTGAGGCGGATCAGAGACTAAACTTTTACCAGAATATTTATGAAACGTCACTTCGTCAGGAAAGTAAAAAATATAGAAGATGGATGAAACATTTGATTCTTGTAAATAAATTAAAAGAGAAAAACTGTAAACAGCTGAGATTTAACAGTAAACAGTCAGATGAAGTCTGACAACAAAAAGTCTGCAATGATTAAATTAACTAGAGAAATTGCATTTCCTGTGAAAATGCTTGTGTGAATGCCTTTTATTCAAGAATTACCTCAAAACAGCTGAATAGTAGCTAAAGAAATGTAGAAAGGTCAACTTTCCAAAAGGAAGTGGAAGGAGCTTATGTGCCAACGAAGGCTGAAAGAGGTATACATTTGAGCAATAAAGTAAAAATCTGAGAAAAGCTGAAATTTGCTATAAAACTAACAGCTAAATAGTAGCTAAAGAATCAAAAGAAGCTTAAATTGGGAAAAGGAATCAGAAAGAGCATAATTGTGAATAATATGAAATATCTGAAACAATTTTAAATTTGAAACAGTATGAAATAAGTAGAAAAAGTACAAAATGTGGAAATTATCTGAATAAAGCTGAAATTATCCAAAAAACTGCTGCATTTTATCTAAAATATCAGAAAGAAGCTTAAATGTCTTAGAAATTAGTAGAGAGTACAGTTTTGAAGAATTAGGCTGGAAGAAAATTGAAATGAGTGCAAATAATGTGGAATTGGTTGAAACAAGCCTAAATTAGCATTAAAACAGCTTAATATAGCTAAAATAGCAGAAGAAGCTGAAACTAGCAGAAATAAGCACAAATCAGTATAATCTGAAATATCTGAAACAATCTGAAATTTCCCAAAATCTGAAATAAGCAGAAATAAGCATAATAAAGTTTAAATTATCTGAAAAAGCTGAAATTGGCTAAAAACAGCTGAACAATAGCTAAATCAAGCAGAAATTATCTTAAATTACCAGAAGGAAGTGGGTAGAGCATGGCTTTGCTGAATTAGGCTGAAAAAAGTTGGATTGATTTAAAAGAAATGTTGAATTAGCTGAAAAGGCTGAAATTAGCATAAAACAGCTAAATATTAGCTGAAATTGCAGAAATATCAGAATCTTCCAAAAATTAGCTGAAAGGAGCATAATGATCTGAAATGAGCAGAAATAAGTCAGTAGAAATACAAAAATGTTGAAGTAAGCTGAATAAAGCTGAAAAGAGCACAAAGCAGTTGAAAAAATAGCTTATAGCTTAATTTTTTTTTAAATGTACAAGGAAGCTGAAACAAGCTGAGCTGGTCCAAAATGTGAAAGAAGTAGTCAAATATTGTAAAGAGATCTAAAAAAATATGAAGGATGTAAAATGAGCTCAATTCATTTTCAATGGGGGGAAAAAATGGCGGAAAATGCTAAATATTTCAAAAAGCTAAAGTTGTACCAATACCAAAAGTCATAGCCGGATTGTCCTAAACGAGCTGAACGTTTTGATTTATGAATTGTTAAAATAGCACAAAAATGCATATAACACAGTTTATCATCAATAATTACACACAGAAACTTTACCTCATTCATTCTACATGTCTGAACACCATCAATTTTGAAAGAAAAATCCAAAGTTAACTTCTTTTTTTTTTTTTTACTAAATATCATAAAATTCTAAATACTTTTTACTACCAGTAAATACATTTGACTAAATATTCATAAAATTTATGATGATCAACTTTACAAATGGAGAAAAATCCAAACATCCAAACAGGTCAACGCTGAAAACTTTTTTGAGACACAAGTTGAGTCAATGGACATTTTTTATGACCGGATCTAGGACACCATGTTGAATTTTATAGAATAAAATAAAAATAAAAAAGCTAAATGAGACATTTTAATTGTCGCCCAAATCCTTGCAAGGTTTATTAGAAAAAGTATACTTTAGATTATTTGGAGGACGCATTACTACTATTATTATTAACACCGGTATTTGTTGATTTTTTTAAAATCCTCTTCACAGTACGGTATTCTGCTCTTACCAAACACAGAGTTGTCTGGTCTGAATATTTGTCCAAAGGGTCCAGAGCGAATGGTGCCTGGTTCCAGATCAACAAGCTCTGGGAACATACTTCCCTCTTGCAAGCAATAAAAACAAAATAACATCAAATTACATATATGCAACAGCAACTTTATATTTTACAAAGTTTATATCACCTGCAATCACAAACAAGGACAGAAAAAGCAAAAGCACATACATGTTGGCATGTCAGGATTTGATTACTACATGCAGGAATTACTGCTGCTCTGTTATTTGTTCAAATGACTTTTAATCAATTATGTTATGGAGAAAAAAACCAAACACATGGCAAAAAAAAACATGCATGTTTTAAAAAGTTTGTAACGATAAAAACGCCCTTTCATCTGTATGTAATATCAAAAGTGGCCACGAGGTGGAGCCAAACACTCAAATTTAGGAAAAGCATAATACAAAATTAAATTTAATACGAAATTAGACGCCAGGGGAAATATAAATGCAAATATCTCAATGCAAAGTTTAACTGTAATACACATTTAACTGTTTTACATGTAAATAATACATAAATTTTTAAAAAGCAATAAAATAAATGCAATAAAATCCACAAAAGTAATTAAATTTATTCAGTTTTACTCTACTTGAGATAAAATATGACGATGGAGATATCTATGCATGCATTGCACTTTATGTAGAAAAATGTGTGGGGCTCTTTAAGGAAACTTTATGGCTTGTGTGAGCAGCTGAGGCAAGTATCCCAACTTCCTAAAATATAATTAGTTTTTACACCTGAGGCTGACATTTATTTATTTATGTTCACCTCTGCTGAATGTTGTTCATTCAGATCTGTTCTGCTGCAGGGGGTGGTTTTCGCCACAAGGAAGCTGAATGTTCATCAAGATAAACTCATGTTTCAGTTTCAATCATCATCATGATGAACTGTGGCTTCATTATAGTACACACTAAACTCTGTCTTATTTATTTATTTAACCATACTAACCATTATAAATAGCACCATCTCATAGTGGCTCACCCAGTTTGCTGGTGACATCCAGAACTAGCTGTTCACATGCTAACAGAGGACCATCAGCCTAACAACCTTAACAGCTAGCAGCCATCAGCTGTTTGCTATTCACAGGGTGACAGAGTGATACTAGCAATAACAGCATTGTAAGACGGGAACAGGTGAACACATAGGCTCCGCCCCATTTGATGATGTGCGGTTTCTCTTCACAAAGATGGCCTCCTTTATTCCTCTTTCAAACCAACGTTCTCTATCAAGGATGTGAAAATCTTCATCCTTGCGTGACCACATGTACTTATTGCTAGTATCACGCAGCCCCCTATGAATAGCAAACAACCATCAGGGTGCTAATGATCACTCGTTAGGCTGATGGTCCTCCTTGATCATGTGAGCAGCTAGTTTTGGCTGTCAGCAGCAAACTGGTTGATCCACTGTGAGAAGGTACTATTTATAAGACTGAGCTGAATGCAGCATCTCAGACTGAAGAAGTTTTTCGGATGAAAGACGAAATGTTTCTACAATTTTTTTTGTTTTGTCTTTTGAATGTCCAGAGGACTTACCGTAACTTTTTAAAAGATTTTTCTACCTGGATTATTAAGCATGCATCAGGATATTTAACATTTAGTCTACCTTAAAAAGGGGCCTAGTTTCATTAAAAACAAAACCCAAAAGAAACTCACCTGTTTTTGCACCGGCAGGTGGTTTTGTGTTGGTGGCACCTTTTGGAGCAGTGGAAGCTGCAGGCTGTTTCTGGACAGCTGATAAAACAAGTAATTCATCATGGAACACCACAAATTATCACCTCATTAACTGTGAATGTATCTTACCTCTTCTGAAAAAATCTAATTTGGATCCCGACATTTTTTCTAATTACCGCCCAATTTCACACCTCCCTTTTCTGTCTAAAGTGCTGGAAAAAGCTGTTGCTGCTCAGCTGCAGGATCACTTACAACAACACTCCCTGTATGAGAAGTTCCAGTCTGGATTCAGGGCAGCTCACAGTACTGAGACTGCACTGCTGAGGGTTACTAATGATGTCCTCTTGGCTGCTGACACTGGCTCTCCCTCCATCCTTGTCCTCCTTGACCTCACTGCAGCCTTCGACACTGTGGACCATAGTATCCTCCTCCACCGTCTTCATGTGGAGGTCGGTCTCTGTGACACCGTCCTGGACTGGTTTAAATCTTTCCTCTCCAATAGGCTGGAATGTGTTAGTCTTGGCAACGCCACGTCCCAGACAGTCTCTGTCTCCTGTGGTGTCCCTCAGGGGTCGGTTCTGGGGCCCCTGTTGTTTTCCCTTTACATGCTGCCTTTAGGTCAAATTATTAATCAGTTCAACATTTCTTTTCACTGTTATGCCGACGATACACAGCTTTACATCAGGACTGGAGCATCCTCATCTTCCACCTTGTCATCTCCATCTTCACTCACTGCCCTCTCTGCCTGCCTGGAGGCAATTAGGGCATGGATGAATCAGAACTTTCTTCAATTAAACTGCTCCAAGACCGAGGCCATACTGATTGGCACCCCTCACCAGGTACAGACATCTACTATAACAACACTTTCCTTTTCTGGACAAGACATCCCCCTCTCCACCTCTGTTACTAATCTTGGAATAAAAATGGACTCCAATCTTACATTTGAAAATCACATTAAGCTTCTGTTTAAAACTTGCTTCTTCCATCTTCGAAACATCTCTAGACTTCGCCCATCCCTAACTTTTTCCGATGCTGAGAAGCTCGTCCATGCTTTTGTCTCCTCCAGGCTCGACTACTGCAACTCCCTGTTTATTGGAATCCCTGGCAAAAACCTTCAGAAACTTCAATATATTCAAAACAGTGCTGCAAGGATCTTGTTGCGAGTTCGTAAATTTGAACATATTACGCCCATTCTTCATAACCTTCATTGGCTTCCTGTCGCCTACAGAATTCAGTACAAAACTGCTCTCATTACACATCAATGCTTACATGGAGCTTCACCAGATTATCTGAAGGATATTCTTATTCCACACTCATCCACCCGGTCGCTGCGGTCACAGAACAGTAATCTCCTTCACATTCCGAGAACCAAATTAAGGACCATGGGAGACCGGGCTTTCAGTGTGGCTGCCCCCCGCCTGTGGAACTCTCTTCCTGACTGTCTGAGGGTCCCACAGTCTGTGGTTGACTTTAAGAGCGGCTTGAAGACCTTTCTTTTCAACCGAGCATACTCTACCTCCTCATGATTCTACTTTTGATCTTAGTTGATACTGTTATTGATTTTACTTGTTTTATTACTTGTTTTATTGACATTTAATTTCTGTTGCACCGTGTAGCACTTTGAGATTTTCATTAATGAAAAGTGCGTTATAAATTGAATTCATTATTATTATTATTATTATTATTACCTCTAGAAGGACCAGCAGCAACTGTGGCAGCCGCACCTCTGACTGTCTGTCTGTGTGGGGTAAACCATCAGAAGAACCATGCACAAGCATAAAAACATCAGATTTTCTAAAATATAGAGAACCTCTGCAGCTCTCTGAACTGTGTGGTGAGATGGTGTTTCACTCCTTCCCCCCCCCCTCCTTCTGCTCTGTGGACCAGGTGCAGCCACCTCAATCACCGTTGATTGATGGGCGGGGCAGATGCCTATATATTTGGGCAGGCTGCTGCGCGGTGCGTGTATCTTTGCTTCCTTCACTACAGTCGGCTGCTTTTTTTCTGCTTGTGTTCTTGATCAGCTCATCTGAGATCCATTGCCCTGCTGGCGTTGCCGGCTGTGGCTGGGGGTTGTTGTGGCGTGCGGCTTCCTTGTAATCCTCACCTGCTGACCTGACCTGCTTCCTCCCTGGTTTGGCTGTGTTTCCACCTCTGGGCACCTGATTTTATTGTCTTGGAGTTGCAGCGCTGTGGACACTCTGCTGTCTTGTCCTGTCTTTCCCTGGTTGTTTGACCCACTCTCATCAAAACCTGTACTGGTCGGACAGGTGTTGTGGGCAGGGCGTTACATCACTCCGTTGAAGAACATTTGGACTGGAAGACGACAACGACCGGTTATGGTTTTAAAGTGTTTTCCCTTATTTGAGTCTTCCTCCGTTTCAAGGACTGAGTGATGGACTGGAAACCTTGGTTTTAAAAGGATTGTTTTAATGAAATTGTTTTATTAAATGTTGTAAATTTGCAAAAGTCTATTCTGGTGTTCTGGTGTATAATTTAAAGGAGCAAGAGCTCCACCTTCTGGTCACAATTGGCGTTGTTGGTAGGGCTATACCAGAACACACTTTATTTTATTTTATATAGTATATATATTTTTTATTTTTTTATATTTAAGTCTTTCATTGTTGGATGTGGTTTTATTTTTTATTTTTTGGTAGGACAAGACAGCAGTAGTTGTCCAAGGGAAGACATAATTGTGGGTTTGGGGTTTATTATCTACTGGTGTTTAATTTTTTTTCCTGCTTTCTCTTTATTTTTTTTTCTCTTTTTTTCTTCCCTGCAGGCATGGATGAGGTGGCACAGCGGCCGGTGGATGGAGTGGATCGGCAGAGGGTGACAGTTGGGGGTTTGCCGGGCGCCGCGACTTCCCCAGCTGTGGTTGGTGGCGTCATGCCTGTTGGTGCTGTAGTTACTGAGCGGTTGGTGGTTGTGCCCAGGGACCGACGGTGTCCCATGTTCAATGGTGGGACTGGCATTGGGATCAGTGAGTGGATCGAAGAGGCCCAATCATGTATTCGGGCCCGCCATTTGTCAGCAGCTGATGAGGCTTTCTTTCTTTTCGATCATTTAGAGGGGGAAGCAAGGGAGGAAATAAAGTACCGCACCGATGCAGAGAGAAATGACCCAGCTAAGATCTTGGCTATTTTGAGGGAGTTGTATGGTTGCACTGAGTCATATATAACTCTCCAACATGCATTCTTTTCTAGGAAACAGCAAGAGGAAGAAACACTGTTACAGTTTTCCTTAGCTTTGATGGCCCTTATGGAGTCAGTAAAGCAGAATGCTCCTGATGGCTTGCTGAATGCTGATATTCTGCTGCGTGACCAGTTTGTAGAGCAAGTGTTAGACAGTGCTCTTCGTCGGGAACTGAAACGGTACGTTCGGGGTCATCCTGCTGCCACCTTGCTGGAGGTGCGTGGGGAGGCAATTAGGTGGGAGAGGCAGGGGTTTCCAGGTGGTGCTAGGGAGCGTAGTCATTCTCTCCCATCCACTTATGGGCGGCAGTATGGGGTTTATGGTAGCTCCCGGCTGGCCCCATCTACTGCTGCCCGCCCTGAGCTCGATGAGTTAAGGGAACTTCTAAAACAGCAACAGGAACAGATTAATCAGCTCACCCGGTGTATTGCTTCTTTTCAGACTTCTTCACCACGGGAGCGGTCTCCTCGTCCGGTGTCAGTGGTCTGTCACAGGTGTCAACAGCCGGGTCACTTTGCCAGAGAGTGTGATGGTGAACGGGTCCGTGCCAAGGTTGACTCTGTGGCCAGGCCGGTTAACCAGACGGAAAACTAGCACCCACCGAGCTGTTGAGCCATAACTCGGGTGGGGGAATAGCAGGCTCGCAACCAGCAGCCACGTCAAAATTGTTGGCATCTTGTCCAGTCATTGATGTCGTTATAGGTGGTATCTCTGTGACTTGTTTAGTAGACACAGGTTCCATGGTGTCAACCATCACTGAGAGCTGTTTTCAGGAACATTTTGCATCATTGGGGCATGATTGCCTTCAGTCATGTCATTGGTTGCAGCTCCGGGCAGCCAACGGTCTTTCCATCCCATATATTGGCTATTTAGAGTTGGATGTTAATCTTTGTGATAAGGTACTTCCGCATTGTGGGATTCTGGTGGTTAAAGATCCCCCTAATGTTGGTTCTTCAGTTCCTGGCATTTTGGGAATGAACATAATTCAGCGCATTTACCAAGAACTCTTTGGGGCACATGGTGGTTCGTTCTTTGACTTGCCTTCAGTTACAAAGTCTCCTGGTCCAGTTGTGGAGGCTCTGCAGCAGTGTCACCAAGCAGCAACTAAGTCCCCAGTGCAGTTAGCTGGTGCTGTTAGGGTCCGGGGCCCTCGAGCAGTGAGGATAACTGGTGGGATTATGAAATTTGTAGCTGCAACCTGCCCTGAACAATTTGCTGGTCAGGTTTTATTGTTTGAGCCCCCAGAGTCTGGCCTACCAGTTGGCTTATTAGCCTCGCCATGTCTCATTCAGGCTGTGCACGGCACTGTTTATGTTCCTGTCTTAAATGTGGGGACTACTGATGTTGTACTTTATCCCCGAACTCACCTTGGTGTGTTGAGTCGAACTGAAGTGGTTAGCCTACCTCCTGATGTGATAGAAATAAGACCTGGTGCTACAATTTCTTCTCAGGTGGCTTCTGCTTCAGAGCAGAGCTTGATTGAACCTGTTGATTTGTCTGAACTGACAGAGACTGAACAACAACAGGTTCAGTCACTTCTACAGAAGTATAGCTCTGTCTTTTCGGCTCATGAGGGTGACTTAGGGTGCACTAATTTGCTTTCTCATGACATTCCCCTGTTGGATGAAATTCCGGTCCGGCAGAGGTACAGACGCATTCCTCCCTCAGAGTACGAGGCTGCCAAGTCGCACATCAATCAGCTCTTACAGAACCAGGTAATAAGGGAAAGCAGTAGCCCTTATGCCTCTCCCATCGTTCTTGTTAAGAAGAAAGATGGCAGCCTTCGTATGTGTGTGGACTACCGTCAGCTTAACAGCAAAACGAGAAAAGATGCTTTCCCATTGCCTCGCATTGAGGAAAGTCTGGACCATCTCTCCGGGGCCCAGTGGTTTTCCACTCTAGACTTAACCAGTGGGTACAATCAGGTTCCTGTATCAGAACAGGATAAGTCAAAAACTGCTTTTTGCACGCCATTTGGACTCTTTGAGTGGAACCGTATGCCCTTCGGGCTTTGTAATGCACCAAGCACATTCCAGCGTCTGATGCAGAGGATGTTTGGAGACCAGCAGTGCCAGTCACTTCTTTTATATTTGGATGACATCATTGTGTTTTCGGGTTCGGTCTCCCAGCACATGGAGCGTTTGGAAGCAGTCCTTGCTCTGCTTCAGAGAGAAGGTCTGAAAGTAAAACTGGAAAAATGTTCTTTTTTCAAACGACAGGTTAAATACTTGGGGCACCTTATCTCAGATAAAGGTGTAGCCACAGACCCTGCCAAGACTGAGGCAGTAGCTAAATGGCCACGTCCCACACAGGTTTCAGAACTACGCTCATTCTTGGGCTTTGCTAGTTATTACAGGCGCTTTGTGGAGGGTTTTGCTAGATTAGCGGGTCCTCTTCATAAGCTGGTGGCACAACAAGTAGGCACAAAGTCCAGGAAGGGGTCTGGTCAGGCTTTTCAATCTGCCTGGACATCAGAGTGTGAGGAGAGCTTTGAGGCTTTAAAAGCAAAATTAACATCTGCACCAGTGTTGGCATATGCTGACTTTTCACACCCTTTTATTTTAGAGACAGATGCCAGTCTCAGTGGACTTGGGGCAGTGTTGTCACAGGAAACGGAGGGTGGAGTAAGGCCCATTGCATACGCCAGTCGAGGTCTTAACCCTTCAGAGCGCAACATGGCTAATTATAGCTCTATGAAGTTGGAGTTCCTGGCTTTAAAATGGGCCATGGCTGAGAAATTTAGGGAATATCTTTTGGGCCATCGGTGTGTGGTCTATACAGATAACAACCCTTTGAGTTATCTTCATTCAGCCAAGCTTGGTGCAGTGGAGCATCGCTGGGCTGCTCAACTTGCTGCGTTTGATTTTGATATTAAGTATCGTTCTGGACGCAGCAATGACAATGCTGATGCACTTTCCCGCCAGCCTATATCAGGTAATGGCTTGGAAGAACTTCAGTCGGGCACCTCCATCCCAGAGGCTCTTCGGTGTGCCCCATGTCCTGTTCCAGTGGCTGCAACTCAATTTGTGGCAACTGTTTTGCCATCTCATTCTGTGTCTGACCTTCACACTTTGCAGGAAGCTGACCCCCTTCTGAAGGACATTTTGGGTTTTTGGAAGAGGCAGGTTTATCCTACTCCCGAGGAGAAACGGCAATTTCCCAAACTGTCCTTGGTTCTTTTAAAAGAGTGGGGTCGTCTTGTTGCAAGAGATGGTGTGGTGTACCGTCAAGTCCATCGGTCAGATGGGGGTGAGGAAATTTTACAACTCATTTTGCCATCAGTTCTTAAACAGAGTGTTTTGACTCAGTTACATCAGGAGCATGGACACCAAGGTGTGGAGCGCACCGCTGAGTTGGTGAGGCAGCGCTGTTACTGGCCTGGGATGTCCAATGACATTAAACAGTGGGTACAAGAGTGTCAACGGTGCCAGGTCGCTAAAAATGGAACATCTAGCTCGGGCACTTTTATGGGTCATCTGTTAGCTTCTCGGCCAAATGAGATTGTTGCCATGGACTTTACCATGTTGGAGCCTTCACGGAATGGCTTGGAAAATGTGCTGGTAATTACTGATGTATTTACTAAATACACAGTTGCTGTTCCAACTCGGGACCAGAAAGCGGCTACTGTCGCTCAGGTTTTGCTCAATGAATGGTTTTTTTAGATTTGGGGTTCCAAGCCGCATTCATTCAGATCAGGGTCGGAGCTTTGAGAGTGCGTTGATTCAGCAGCTTTGTAATATGTATGGAGTTAAAAAATCGCGCACTACCCCTTACCACCCTGCTGGAAATGGGCAGTGTGAGCGTTTTAATAGAACACTTCATAACCTTCTGCGCACTCTACCAGTGTCTAGGAAGCAGGATTGGGCTTCCAGTCTTCCCCAAGTACTGTTTTGTTACAACACTACCCCCCATCAGAGTACTGGGGAGTCTCCATTTTTTCTTATGTTTGGCCGTGAACCTCAGCTGCCTGTGGATTTCTTGTTGGGTCGTGTTCAGGATCCTGCACCAGGTGAGGTAGTGGACTGGGTGGCTGAACATAGGATTAGGTTAACTATGGCTTTTCACCATGCTCAGGATAACTTGTTGGCAGCTGCAGGGCGTAGAAAACAGCATCATGATCAAGGCATACGGCAGGTTCCATTACAAGAGGGACAGTTGGTTTACCTGCGTGATCATAGTGTTAGAGGTCGTCATAAAATCCAGGACCTCTTTAACTCAGTTATCCATCAGGTTGTGAGAGCTCCAACGGCTGGAGGGCAGGTTTATACTGTGGCTCCTGTGAGTGACTTGCAGAAAACTCGAAATGTGCATCGGGATATGCTGAAGGCTCGGGTTGGGCCAGAGCCCACACCTGCACCCCTGCAGTCAAAAACTGCCATGCCTACAAGGGGGTTGGATGACTCTCTGGAGGATGATTTGTGCTTGTTGGTCTCTGATATTTCTGTACCTTCTAGCTCCACAGCCCCAGGGTTGCTTCCACCGGTCACTTTGGGAAACTGTCACCCTGTTCAAACTACTGAGGCAGTTCTTCCGTCTTTGCGTCGTACTGCCCGTTTAAGGGCAGGACAGCATTCAAATGTCCATCACCTTCCTCGACCTGTGGTTTATGCTGCAGGATCTAGTCAGCCAGTTTCCAACGCACAGTTTGCCATTTTTCGCCCCTGGTGTTGAAGTGTGCAGGTCCATCGTCGGGGCGACGATGCAACATCGGGGGGTAGAATGTGGTGAGATGGTGTTTCACTCCTCCCCCCCCCCTCCTTCTGCTCTGTGGACCAGGTGCAGCCACCTCAATCACCGTTGATTGATGGGCGGGGCAGATGCCTATATATTTGGGCAGGCTGCTGCGCGGTGCGTGTATCTTTGCTTCCTTCACTACAGTCGGCTGCTTTTTTCTGCTTGTGTTCTTGATCAGCTCATCTGAGATCCATTGCCCTGCTGGCGTTGCCGGCTGTGGCTGGGGGTTGTTGTGGCGTGCGGCTTCCTT
>JBBPBX010007786.1:51040-64260 GCA_038048925.1 Garcialebias charrua | reverse complement strand
TGATAAAAATTTCTCAGTGTTTTCTTAAGAGAAACGTGATTAAAATCACCTAAGACAAAGTTAGGTGCATCTGGGGAGATGGACTGCTGCTTCTGCACGACATCAAAAATTGTGCTGGAGGCAGAGGTGGGGTCTGCCTTTGGATGAATGTACACAATTGTGATGAAAATTTGGGGGAACTCACGGGGTAGGTAAAAGGGCCGTAGTGACACTGATAGAAGTTCAACGTGAGGCGTGCAAATCCGCTCTCTTATCGTCACTGAAGTACAGTAGCGTCTGCTAACATACAGACAGACATACAGATTTGAACTGCCTTAACACTAAAACTTTCTCACACTTTACCACACAACACAAAGATTTTAACACTGGACTCTGTGTCATCAAACGGGTTATTCACTAAACTCTCGGTCATGTGCTCATACAGTTTGCACTACTTCTCATACTTGCACTAATGTTTGTATTACATCACTGCCTATAGTCATAATACTGTTTACATTCTCTGTTTACATTTATTAATACTGTTTACTTTTATTACTACTGCTTACATTTAATTACTACTGTTTACATTTACACTACTCTAATATCTACACCACTGCTGATACATATACAGTGTGCTCTGAACGGTCTTATTTAGGGATGCCCAATGTGCCTTACTGCATATGCCACTTTTTGCCTCTATAACAACATCAACTACTACCTCATACATATACTGTGTACATTAACTCATACGCTGCTTTGCCACTTTGCAAATGTCAATGCTAGAAACCTTTAGTTTATTTTAGTTATACTTTTTATACTCTTTTTTTATACTAGTATGCAAAAACTCAGGACAGTATTATGTTCATTAAATGTTTAATGTTTTAGTTTTAGAGTTGGTGTAAATTTTCATACTCTTATACCACTATGCAAAAAACTCAGGACAGTGTTAGTTTTACTATTTTATGCTTATGTCTATTATTATATGTTTCAGTGTTTCAATGTTTAGATGTTTACTGTTGCACCGAGGGACTGAGAGAAACGCAATTTCGGTCCTGTGTATGTCCTGTACAGTACATATTGCAGATCTGACAATAAAGTTGACTTTGACTTTTGACTAACACATCAGGAAACGTGTTTGGTTTCTCTAACTTTTTCTATCACGGTGAAAAAAATGGATTCTAAAAATATGTCTTAGGTATATTTACATTATCAGTTAAAATTTACCTTAATTTAACAGAAAATATCTGATTATTTAGTTTTTGTTAAAAAAAACTTTCTACAAGCTGACTCCGCCCTCTTAGTGACGTCACAGGATGAAGCTCCAACCTGCAGGTGTTTGTAGAGGCATGATGTGAGATGAAGTGATGTGTGAACTTTCCTGAGTACAGAGCAGAAATCAGAATGAACTCTTTCTGACTGACTTGAACTGGTCAGAACTGGGAGCTTCTTCCAGATGTTCTGATCCAGTTTCCATGTTCCAGCTGCTCCTAATAAATCTCTAGTTGTTGTTGTCCACAAGATGGCGCTGTTTGTCTCTGACACTTCTTTCTCCTCATCAGTCCTCCAGCTGCATGAAGAAGATGAAGATGGTGTGCAGGGTGGTGCTGCTCCTCATCCTCAGCTCGTGTCTCTGTGGTCAGTTTGGACCTTCAGGTTCAGTCCAGAACATTCAGTTCAATGAAACAACTCACACTCAAAATGGATAAAATATACAGTGAAATGAACAAATACATTAGAACATGACAACATACGAAGACTCAGAACCTAAAATATATAATGTTGAAAATGTGATTGATGCAAATTTTTTTCCTGTAATAAAAGATAGCGAATATTATAATGAAGAGCAGTTTAATGACATCAATATATCAAATGGAGTTCTCTCTATTATTCACTTTAATAGCAGAAGTATAAATGCAAACATATCCAAAATAACAGATTACTTAAAACAGTTAAATAGAACTTTTACGATAATAGCGCTGTCAGAGACATGGCTCAATGATGATAACACAAGTAATATTCACATCGAGGGGTATGAATTATATCATATGAACAGAAATAATAAAAGAGGTGGTGGAGTCGCTCTATTTGTCAATAATGAAATAAAATGTAAATTAAATAGTGAAATGTCAATAATAGTTGATAATATTATGGAAATGATAACAATAGAAATAATAAACAAAAACGATAAAAACATAATAATAAGTTGTGTATATAGATCACCAGGAGCAAATATAGAAATATTCACGGATAAAATCTTGGAGCTAATGGAGAAGAGTTTTAATAAAAATGTTTTTTTTGTGTGGAGACTTTAACATTGATATGGGAAATAAAACAGATTCAAATAACATAAGCACATTTATAAACTCAATGTACAGTTTAAATATGTATCCATTGATATCAAAGCCAACAAGAATTACAACTCATAGTGCCACAATAATTGATAATATTTTCACAAATATAACAAATGGGGACGTGATAGGTGGTATCTTAACGACCGACTTAAGTGATCATTTACCAGTTTTCACAATCTATAAAAATGATCAAAGCATCACAAAAGCAGTCACAATGAAGAAAAATATCATAAACACGTCAAAAAAAGTTTTGGAATAATTGAAAGAGGATCTAGATAAACAAGACTGGAATGATGTGTATGTTGATGATGTGAACAGAGCATATGATGAGTTTATAAATATCTTGAAAGCTCTGTATGAAAAGAATTGTGTGCAAACAAATTACACAAAGAGAAATACGATTGATCAACCATGGATGACAAAAGGGTTGAGAAATGCTTGTAAAAAAAGAATTATTTGTATTCATGTTTCTTGAAATTGCGAAGTCAGAGCGCTGAAGAAAAATATAAAAAGTATAAAAATAAATTAGTAGGGATTATAAGGAAACATAAGAAAGAATATTATAGTAAATTATTAGATAAAAGTAATGGTGATATGAAAGCAACATGGCGAGTAATGAATAGTGTCCTGAAGAATCATAAAGCAAAAACTGGTATTTCAAAATATTTTGTAAAAGACAACGATGAAATTCATGATGAAAATGAAATTGTAAATGGATTTAATCAATATTTTGTGAATGTTGGATCAAGCCTTGCAGCTAAAATACCAAAAGTAGATAAAAATGTGATCCACTCAATTACAGGTTGTGCAAATAGTATTTTTCTAAATGGAACTAACAAAGAGGAAATAATGAATGTAGTAAAAAATCTTACAGACAAGAGATCAAAAGACTGGGTGGACATGGATATGATGTTTGTAAAGGACATAATGAGCCATGTTATTGAGCCGTTCACATACACATGTAATTTATCATTTTCAACAGGAATATTTCCAGATAATATGAAAGTAGCTAAGGTGGATGGAGGGAGGGGTGAAGATGGCGGAGGGAGTAGGAGCATTGTAAGAGTGCTCGTTACAGTCGGGTTAAAAATACCCAGAACTAAATCAGAACATGATAGATGAAACTAAGGCATGAGTGGGTTAAACAAGAAAAGAAGCAAGAAAAACTATAATAAGCAAAAAGGAGCTGAAAAGAGACTGGTAACGGAAGAAATCTCCGAACACGAGGCTAGCGAGCAAGAAGCTAGCGAGCAAGAAGCTAGCGAGCACGAGGCTAACGAGCACGAAGCTAACGAGCAAGAAGCTAAAAAACACGAAGCCAAAGAACACGAAAAAGACCCAACAGGGAGAATGAAAGAACACGAGGACACGGGAACGCTGCAAGATGGGCTCGCAGCTATTAGGAGTGACATTAAAGGGCTCCAGCAGGAGCTGTGCAAGGAGCTAGCCGTGTTCAAGGACGAGATGAAGAAAGAAATGAGAGAAGAAATAAAGAATTTTCGACAAGAGATGGAGCGCAAGCTGTCCGAGAGTGACCGGGAGCTACAGGCACAAAGAGGGAGTATAACAGAGGCACAGACGCGCATATCGGAGGTGGAGGAATGGAAAACGGATGCTAACGAGATGCTAACGAGGGTGGTGGAACAAACACAGCGAATGCAGCAAAAACTTACCAATCTTGAAGGGAGATCAAGGAGAAACAATATTCGGATTTTCGGCTTGCCGGAGGAGGTGGAGGGGAGCTCCACAGCCACATTCCTGGAGCAACTTTTCAAGACGGAGCTCGAACTTCCAGAGGGGACCAATCTCCAGATTCAACGAGCCCACAGAGCCGGCCTCAACCCGAAATCAAGCTCAAACGCAGCACCGAGGTCAGTCGTGGTTAATTTCTTACAATTTGAGACAAAAGAAATGATCTTGAAGAAAGCGTGGCAGAAAAAGGTCCAAGTGTCGGGAAAACAAATCTACTTTGATCATGACTACCCGACCGAGATCGTCCAAAAACAAAAAGCATATATTGACATTAAAAAAATATTGAAGGAGAAAGGAATACGTTTCCAAACACCACTCGCTAAAATAAGGATTCATTGGGAGAACGGAACAAAGACGTATGACAGCGCCAGGTTAGCAGCACAAGACATGAAAGAAAGAGGCTACACTGTTGCTGAGCCGGGGGGGGGACGCAGCGGCGGCGGAGGAGAAACAGCGAGGAGCAGACGAGGAGCGAGGAGCAGCAGGGTGGCAGCGAGTGAAGGGGAAAGAACGAGGAGCGGCGCACCGAGCAAAAGAAAAACTACGAAACTTCCAATGGAAATCTTAAAATGATGTGCTCCTAGGAGAAGTGGACACTGCGGGAAAAAAGAGGTATGGACACAAAAAAATGGATCACATCATTGAACAAAGTATTCTACCATAACCATGCTGTGGAGGAAAAAAAACTGACAGAAGAAGAGACCTGCAGAGGGAAGGCTGAGAGTTATTCAAGCTTCTTTTTTATTTTATTTTACAAAATTTAATTAGAACCGACTGAGTGAGAGTGGGATGTTAAAGTTGGACATGTCTAGATGGAGTGGTACCCCACAGGATGGGAGTAGTACTAGATCTAGGGAGAGGCCCTCAGTAGAGGTGAGGATTTCCTCTCCGCCCACCAACAGGGACCTGGGGAAGAGGGATCCCCCATGTTTGAAAGTTCATTGTGTGTTTGGCCAGCAAAAGTTCATGCTGGCTTTGTTTTGTTTTGAATTGCTTGGGTGCATATCTGAAGGGACTGGTAAAGTGTAGTTATGACTGAAATCAAGATAATGTCACTGAATGTGAATGGTCTGAATAATCCGAGTAAAAAAGAAAGGGTGATGACAAAATTAAAAAAAGAAAAAGCACAAATTATATTCCTACAAGAGACTCATTTATCCAAAACAACACATGAAACATTAAAAAAGTATGGCTACAGGAATTTATATTACAGCTCATATAAGGAGGGATGTAGAAGAGGAGTTGCTATATTAATCTCAAACACAATACAATTTGACTATAAAAAAGAATTAAAAGATAAAGAAGGAAGATATATCATATTAAAAGGCAGAATAGAAAATGAGCTAATAACCTTGGTAAATGTATACGCACCCCCTGAAAGTAATAAAAACTTTTTAAAAACCTATTTGATTTAATAGCAGTTGAAACAGAAGGAGCTCGGCCGGGCACAGCCCGAAGAGGAGACGTGGGTCCCCCTTCCCATAGGCTCACCACCTGTGGGAGGGGCCAAAGGGGTCGGGTGCATTGTGGAATGGGTGGTGGCCGAGGGCGGGGACCCTGGCGGTCTGATCCTCGGCTACAGAAGCTGGCCATTGGGACATGGAATGTCACCTCTCTGGTGGGGAAGGAGCCTGAGCTAGTGTGTGAGGTTGAGAGGTTCCGGCTAGAAATAGTCGGACTCACCTCAACGCATGGCTCTGGCTCTGGAACCAGTTTCCTTGAGAGGGGTTGGACACTCTTCCACTCTGGAGTTGCCCCTGGTGAGAGGCGCCGAGCAGGAGTGGGCATACTTGTTGCCCCCCATCTCGGTGCCTGTACGTTGGGGTTCACCCCGGTGAACGAGAGGGTAGCCTCCCTTCGCCTACGTGTGGGGGGACGGGCTCTGACTGTTGTTTGTGCCTATGCGCCGAACGGCAGCGCAGATTACCCACCCTTTTTGGAGTCCTTGGAGGGGGTATTGGAGGGTGCGCCTCCTGGGGACTCCCTTGTTCTGCTGGGGGACTTCAACGCTCACGTGGGCAATGACAGTGAGACCTGGAGGGGTGTGGTTGGGAGGAACGGCCCCCCTGATCTGAACCCGAGTGGTGTTCTGTTGTTGGACTTCTGTGCTCGTCATGGATTGTCCATAACGAACACCATGTTCAGGCATAAGGGTGTCCATATGTGCTCTTGGCACCAGGACACCCTAGGTCGTAGTTCAATGATCGACTTTGTTGTCGTCTCATCTGATCTGCGGCCGCATGTCCTGGACACTCGGGTGAAGAGAGGGGCGGAGCTGTCAACTGACCACTACCTGGTGGTGAGTTGGCTCCGATGGTGGGGGAGGATGCCGGTCAGACCTGGCAGACCCAAACGTATTGTGAGGGTCTGCTGGGAACGTCTGGCAGAGTCTCCCGTAAGACGGAGCTTTAACTCCCACCTCCGGGAGAGCTTTGAACACGTTCCGAGGGAGGCGGGGGACATTGAGCCCGAGTGGGCCATGTTTCGCGCCTCTATTGTCGAGGCAGCTTATCGGAGTTGTGGCCGCAAGGTTGTTGGTGCCTGTCGTGGTGGCAACCCTCGAACCCGGTGGTGGACACCGGCGGTGAGGGATGCTGTCAAGCTGAAGAAGGAGTCCTATTGGGCCTTTTTGGCCTGTGGGACCCCGGAAGCAGCAGATAGGTACCGGCAGTCCAAGCGGCATGCGGCTCGGGTGGTTGCTGAGGCAAAAACTCGGGCGTGGGAGGAGTTCGGAGAGGCCATGGAGAATGACTTCCGTACGGCTTCGAGGCGATTCTGGTCCACCATCCGGCGTCTCAGGGGGGGAAAGCGGTACGCGACCAACACCATTTATGGTGGGGATGGCGTGCTGTTGACCTCAACTCGGGATGTTGTGAGTCGGTGGGCGGAATACTTCGAAGACCTCCTCAATCCTACTGGCACGTCTTCCACTGAGGAAGCGGAGCCTGGGGACTTTGGATCGGGCTCTCCAATCTCTGGTGCGGAGGTCGCCGAGGTGGTTAAAAAGCTCCGCGGTGGCAAGGCTCCGGGGGTGGATGAGATTCGTCCTGAGTTCCTTAGGGCTCTGGATGTTGTGGGGTTGTGTTGGCTTACGCGACTCTGCAATATCGCGTGGACATCGGGGGCAGTTCCCTTGGATTGGCAGACTGGGGTGGTGGTTCCCCTATTCAAAAAGGGGGACCGTAGGGTGTGTTCCAACTATAGAGGGATCACACTCTTAAGCCTCCCTGGTAAGGTCTATTCAGGGGTTCTGGAGAGGAGGGTCCGTCGGATAGTCGAACCTCGGATTCAGGAGGAGCAGTGTGGTTTTCGTCCTGGTCGTGGAACACTAGACCAGCTCTACACCCTCAACAGGGTCCTGGAGGGTGCGTGGGAGTTTGCCCAACCAGTTTACATGTGCTTTGTGGACTTGGAAAAGGCATTCGACCGCGTCCCTCGGGGGGTTCTGTGGGGGTACTCCGGGAGTATGGGGTACCAGGCCCATTGATATGGGCTGTTAGGTCCCTGTACGACCGGTGTCAGAGCTTGGTCCGCATTGCCGGCAGTAAGTCAGGCTCGTTTCCGGTGAGAGTTGGACTCCGCCAAGGTTGCCCTTTGTCACCGATTCTGTTTATAACTTTTATGGACAGAATTTCTAGGCGCAGCCAAGGTGTTGAGAGGATCCGTTTTGGTGGCCTTAGAATCGCTTCTCTGTTTTTTGCAGATGATGTGGTCCTATTGGCTTCATCAGCTCGTGATCTACAGCTTTCACTGGAGCGGTTTGCAGCTGAATGCGATGCGGCCGGGATGAGGATCAGTTCCTCCAAATCCGAGGCCATGGTCTTGAGCCGGAAAAGGGTAGCGTGCCCTCTCCGGGTCGGGGAGGAGGTCCTGCCCCAAGTGGAGGAGTTTAAGTATCTCGGGATCTTGTTCACGAATGAGGGAAAACTGGAGCGTGAGATCGATAGGCGGATAGGTGCAGCGTCCGCAGTGAAGCGGGCGCTGTACCGGTCTGTCGTGGTGAAGAGAGAGCTGAGTCAAAAGGCAAAGCTCTCAATTTACCGATCGATCTACGTTCCCACCCTCATCTATGGTCATGAGCTTTGGGTTATGACCGAAAGAACAAGATCTCGGATACAAGCGGCTGAAATGAGTTTTCTCCGCAGGGTGGCTGGACTCTCCCTTAGAGATAGGGTGAGAAGCTCAGTCATCCGGGAGGGACTCGGAGTAGAGCCGCTGCTTCTCCACATCGAGAGGAGCCAGTTGAGGTGGCTCGGGCATCTGGTTAGGATGCCTCCTGGACGCCTCCCTGGTGAGGTGTTCCGGGCATGTCCCACCGGGAGGAGACCCAGAGGAAGACCCAGGATACGCTGGAGGGACTATGTTTCTCGGCTGGCCTGGGAACGCCTTGGGATTCCCCCAGAGGAGCTGCTCCAAGTGGCTGGGGAGAGGGAAGTCTGGGCCTCCCTACTTAGGCTGCTACCCCCGCGACCCGACCCCGGATAAGCGGAAGAAAATGGATGGATGGATGGATGGATGGATGAAACAGAAGGAATTTTAATTTGCGCCGGTGACCTGAACGTGACCTGATCCTCTTTGAACCATAGTATGGACACAACGAGCCACAAAAAAAGCAAAATGCAGTTGTCAAAATTCATAAAAGTTTCATTGGAAGAAATGGGAATGACAGATACTGTATATGGAGAAGCTTACATCCATTAAGAAAAGATTTTACGCATTACTCAGCTGCTGTTACGTCCACCAGGCTCATTTGGTGGGTAACATTAAAGGAGACCACACAAGGATTTCTGATTAACTAAAAAAAGTATTTATTAAATTATTTTAGAGCAAAGAAACCAAGAAAAATGAATACCTGCTAGATAAATGAATAAATGAATGCCTAAAATGAGAAACCCAAAATGATTACTGTAGACAAAACTCACCAACACCAACCATAAGGTACAAACCAAACCAAAATGGTGTTCTGAGGAGGAGGAAGGGGGAAAAGCCTCTTCCTGCTGCATGCATGGCAGCTTAAATAATAGGAGTGCACCAATCAGGGCAACACAAAACACCTGCAGAAGGCCTGTCTCCAGAACCATAACAGAAAAAAGAGGAAAAAACCACTGCAGCCGTAACACCTCCCCCCTTTAAACAGAGGGTCCAACCAGGAGCTCTGCAACCACTCTTTTGATAATCTTGTCCATCAATGGCACGAGACAACGCATCCGTCGGCACATTCTCAGTGCCTTTAATGTGCCGAATTTCCAGGTTGCAGGACTAAGGCCCATCGCACCAAACGCCAACTTGGACTCTGCAAAGAGTGCAAAAAGGTCAAGGGTTATGATCTGAATACACCGCGACAGGAAATGAACCCCGCTCACATACACATCAAAGTGCTGCAATGCCCAGATTAGAGCCAGGGCTTCTTTTGAACCCCGAGTAGGAAGCAAGGCAAACACCTTTTCTCCTGGATGAAACACTCTATTTTCATCTTTCTGGTCAAACCATCGTTTCAACTTTTCCTGAGCTTTTTTAAGATACTCAGAAGACGATTGGCCAGCCAAGTCAAGTCTGCGACGTCTAACACCAATAATGTAGTCGAACAAGTTTGATGGTGGATCAGAATTCAAGAAGTTAGAACTAGCAAGGGGACTGCGCACCTGAGGTCCAAACACTAGCTCATCTGGACTGAACCCTATGCTTTTCTGTACAATTTTATCAGCAGCAGGTATGAACTTAATTGGACCGTCTGGACCAACAACATCTCTGTCACTATAAGGCAACCAGTTACGCACCAACAGTCCTTGTAGGAAATACCCATTTGACACCTTTGTGTCCTGTTCAGCTGCCTGGACGTGTCCAAACAGAGCAGCTAAGGTAGTGTCCTCCTGTTGGGCTGCAATCGACTCACTGAGTGACAAGGGGACATGAAGAGTTGGCAATCAGGCAGTCTTCTTACAAATAGAACAAGGCTTACCGGACTCAACCTTCTTTTCAGCCACAGGTTTACCAGACTCAACCTTCTTTTCAGCCACAGGTTTACCAGACTCAACCTTCTTTTCAGCCAAAGAACGAGTGATGGCACGAGTTACTGCACAAGCTGGAAATGCCTCAGGAAGGTCTCGAGCACATTCGTCTGAAACAGATGGAGAAGCTCGGTCTACCGGAGGAGGTGCAACATCTCGCCACACGCGTCCACCTGTCAGGTTAGGATGAAAGACACACCTTCCACAGGCAAAGAAAATAAATAAATAAATATCACATTTTTGTCATCTGTGTATGTTTCCCATACTTGACAGACGAAATTGGTCTCTGCATTTAACCCAACCACCACCAGGTGGTGCAGCGAGCAGCCGTGGTCAGCGCTCGGGGAGCTGGGGAAAATAGGTGTGCACTCATAGACACCCCAAGGTGTGCCGTGGCCGGGGTTCGAACCTGGGTCCTTCGGATAACAAGTCTGATTCCCTAGCCACTACACCATCTTGGCCCCAAGGACGAATGCCTACATTTACTTCTCCTTGAACCAGTTCAGACTGCAAGTAGTTCTTATGGAGAGGCACAGAGAAAGTTTTCAACCCAATACCTCTAATCAAGACACTACAACCGGTATCAGAAACTGGAGAAAAAGGCAAAACAGATTCCAATATGAAAGACTCAGATGCTCCAGTGTCATGCAGAATCTTCACAGCCACTTTTTTTATACTGCCACACAGAGAAAAAAAACCCTGGGTGATGAAAGGAACATAGTTTAGACTGACATCCTTCTCAAGGATCTGGGGGTCTGTGTTGTCTAGTTCTGGAACAGACATAAAGTCAACAGGTGAAGCTAAAACCGTTTTAACACCTCCAACTTCAGCTGGAGTTGTAGACTCCACTGACTGTGACTGCACAACACTGGCTAAAGCCACGGGTTTCTGATTATCTTGTTTATTCTTATTTAGTCTAGACCTTAAATTCCGAGGACATTCATTTTTCCAGTGTCCCGTCTCATGACAATAGTTACAGGTTGAGTCTGCTTTATAATTCAAAGTAGGATCCCATCTAGTTTTACTAGGGAACCATTCATGGTGGGATTCCTTAGGGCTATGACCCTCTTTCATGTTATAATCCCTCACAGCTTTATGCGTTAAAACATATTCATCTGCTAAAACAGCAGCTTTAGCTGCTGTTTTTACATTATGTTCATTAACATATGTGGCAACCCGATGTGGAATAATGTTCTTAAACTGTTCCAACACCATCAACTCACAAAGGGATTTCAAATCATCCACACCCTCTGCTGATAACCAACGATAGAACTGTGTGTTTAACTCTCTGACAAGATCTGTATTTGTCTGTTGTTCAGTCTTCCTGTAGTTCCTAAATTGTTGCCTATAATATTCAGGAACCCGTTCATAAGCTTTCAAAACAGCTTCTTTAACAGACTTGTACACCTTCCTTTCAGCTGAAGGTAATGAAACATAAGCTTCTTGGGCCTTACCCACCAGCACACTTTGTAGTAGAATGGAGCAATCTGGATCACTCCAGTCATTGTCCTCTGCCATGTCCTCAAACAAAGAGAAAAAGACATCAGGATGTTCATTAAATTTAGGTAACAGCTTCAACATGTTAACCAAGTTACGTCCAGAAGACCCATCACCAACTTGAGACAGATTAAGAGTTCCACCACTTAACCTGCCCTCAGACCTCAACTTCAGATGCTCAGCTTCCAGAGATAATTTCTTAAGCTCCAACTCATGTGCATATGTCAACCTCTTTTCTTCATGTTCACGTGCTAACCTCTTTTCTTCCTGTGCTAACTTCTTTTCCTCAAGTTCACGTGCTAACCTCTTTTCTTCAAATTCATGTTCACGTGCTAATCTCCTGTCTTCCTGTTCAAGTTCACGTGCTAACCTCCTCTCTTCCTGTTCACGTGTCAACCTCCTTTCTTCCTGTTCATGTGCCAGCCGTAACTTTTCCAACTCAAACTTCATTTCAACCTCAGATCTTTTAAATTGAAACATTAATTGAGAATCTTGAGTTACGGTTGGATCCAAAGATTCCTCATCCGACTTAGAGGCACCAGTTAACGGATCTGCACCACCGGAAGTCATGTCTGTTATATCAGCATCTGAAAGAGAAATAGTAAAGACATTCAATTTTACAAGATTGTCTTTTAAAAAACTCTTTAGCTGGGGTAACCTCAATCCTTTTGCAGCTTCAAAATCAATTTTAAAGTGTTCAGCTACCTGACGAATCTGCTCCTTAGTGAGCTTTTCCAAAAGTTCTAAAGTTGGGGAAGCCAAAAAAGAACTCACAATATCCATTTTAACAAACCAAACTTCAACAGCTAGTCAAACACCAAATACCAAATTCCAACAGCTAGTCAGATACCAAATACCAAATTCTTTGTCCAACCACTATAAAGAAATGCATGACTGGTGCAAACAAATGGCAAATCTCCATTTTCCTACAGCTAACTAAATGAAAAAAAAAATAACTAACCTTAGCCTAGTCTTCAGGCCTTCCTCCAAGAGCCAAGGTAGCCAAATATATTTTTTAGGTGTTTATCCTGCTAAAATTATTCATTTATTAAAGAAAAGTTCAGCTCAGACACATATTTGCTATAATTTTTTATCAAACAATTAATTGTTTTTAAGTGTTAATCTTCTTAAAAGCCTTGCTGTGTGCTCCTGGAAGAGACATTTGCAGCAGAGCTAAACACGGTCCACATTTTGACGTAGGTGCGACCTATATTCAGGTGCAACCTATGTATGGATTTTTCCAATTCTTTGGCAATAATTGGACAATGCGACCTATACTCGGGTGCAACCTATAGTCCGAAAAATACGGTAAGGTTGTTTTACGATTTAAAATAGAGTTGTATTTAAAAATGAATCCGTTAGTGGGCCGAACTGAGCACACCCTTGGGCCTGATTTGGCCCCCGGGCCACCAGTTGAATAGTCCTGGACTAGATGCTTGTGTTTGTGTCACAAATGGCAGTTTGTTCACCTACAGCAAACATTAATTTAAAGTTTCTTCAAACTTCACTGGGCAAACAAAAAAGGCTCATGAACGACAACATTGCCTTGAATAGACCCATTAAGTCCATTTTACTACACCGGTTAATCTAAAACCAAAAAGGTTTTATTATTTTACTGAACTGTCGACAAAAC
>JBBPBX010007786.1:36126-50559 GCA_038048925.1 Garcialebias charrua | reverse complement strand
TGACGCCACTTAAATAAAGTTTAATAGGAAAAGTAAGAAGTGAAAAATATACAACAATAAAAATACTGCATCAAACTAATGATTTTCTATCTGTTGTCTCACGGGCTTCATCCAGAAGAAGACACAAGTAGTTCAGTGCAGAAATAAGACTTTACTGGACTCTTTTGTCTTGACTGGAAAAGAAGAAAAAGGTGGTTAATCCAGTATATATACTATTTTTAAATAAATGCATAAAACAAAGACCGTGATGTGGAACATGTGTCTATTCTTACCAAGCACAAGCTGCACCATTGTGATGTTGTGACGAGCATCTGGTTTAGCTGGGCTTCCACAGAGATCTGTCAGTTGTAGACTCTGCTGATGGAGCAGGGCAGGAGCCTGGAGGCTTGGAAGATTTAATGTGGAGTTTAGAGATGAACCGTCACGTGCTGAAATATGTTCTGAATAAAATACAGTGAGAAACCGGAGCGGAGGACAGCTAGCATTTATGCAAAATAGCTTAGTTTCGTAGCATCAATGTTGTCCTATTATGGCATCAGCCTCTTTTGTTAGTTAAACATACGTTCAGAACCGATGAGATGAGTAACTTAAAATACGTTTAAAGTTAGAAAACACTCACCATCTTCAATAATTGCTTCAACATAAGCAGTGGCTGTGTGTCCAAAAGCTAGCTTTCCTCCCATTATTCGCTGGGCGCTCATTTCTAATCATTCAATCCAGCTCGCTTTGGATCTTCTCGTCAGCCACAAAGTACAAAAATGCCTGCACCTCTGTATTTGACCACAGATTGGACATAATTTGTATTTTTTCTCGAGCTAAAACAATACGAAAAAGTAGGTTTTGGTGTTATGCGGGCCAAAAACAAGATGGAGTATCCGTTGTTTTGAAAAGACTCAACAGACTCCTTTCTACAGACTCCTCCCCCAACCAATCAGTGACTGACAATGTTTCTGACGTGACGGCATGGCTCACATGGACCCTCAAGTGAAAGGGGTCCAGAATTGTGGGGTAACGCGTCTCGGAAGTCTGGTGGAAAATACGTCCAACGTGGGTCTAGCACGAAATATCCGACCCACGCCGAGCGAGTGGAAAAGGGGCATAAGCGACAGTTGATTGACCTCCAGAAGTCAGATGAAAGTTCAGCCACATTTTTTGATGACACATTACCTGATAATCCTGACTCACTGCGTACTGGTTACTTTTTAAATGCAGGCCTTTTAATGCGTAAATGGACACCTTTGACTACCTCTCCTGGTGAGGAGTGGAATAGTGTTGTGCAGATTGTTGTCCCTGCTCCATCTGGGGCCAAGAGATGGTGTAGTGGCAGGGCTTACGACTTGAAACCTAAAGGTCCCAGGTTCGAGTTCTAACCCCGGCCACTACATACCTTGGGGTGTCTATGAGTGCACACTATTTCCCCAGCTCCCCGGGCGCCTTCCATGGCTGCTCACTGCACCACCTGGTGGTGGTTGGGTTAAATGCAGAGCCGAATTTCGTCTGTGTATGGGAACATACACAGATGACAGGAATGGACATTTATTATTTATTATTATATGTAATTTATGTAATTTATTCATCTCAAATCAAAACACAAAGCAACAAATTCAGAACATATATAGAAAGCAAAAAAACAGATTTAAAATGAAAGGAAGCAGATGAAGAATAAAATTCTTATAATATTGCGCTGAGGTTTTGCGTTTAGCTCATGACAATCCACTAGCCGGCCCACTAGCCGGCCACTTGGGCATAAGAAAGACTTATGATCATATTTTGGACCATTTTTTCTTGGGCCTGGCTTAAAGAAGGATGTCATGCGTCATTGTAATTCATGTCACTTTTGCCAAATAGCTGGGAAGCCGAACCAGACGATTCCTTCTGCGCCTTTGTATCCCATTCCAGCCATTTCAGAACCATTTGAAAGAGTGTTGGTGGACTGTGTAGGACCGTTACCTCGAACGAAGGCTGGAAATAAAATTTTAGTGACTATGATGTGTGCCTCCACTCATTTTCTAGAGGTTTTTCCTGTGCTTAAAATACAGGTAGTCCCAGACTTACGAATGAGTTCCGTACATACGGGCCGTTCATAAGTCGAAAATGATTTAAGTAGCATCACATACGAAAATTTTTATTTTTTATTTTTCAATAGATACATAAATGTACAGTACTGTACAGTTACCAAGCACTTAGCCTATCCCAACACAGTTTTTAAAGACGAAGGAGTGAGTTGAATTGTCTTCCTTTCACATAAAGGGAGCTAGCTCCCTTTATGTGAATGGAGCCTGCTACGGAGAAGGGAGACAATTCAACTCACTCCTTAACTGTGTTAGGATAGGCTAAGTGCTTGGTGACTGTACAGTACTGTACATTTATTTATTTATAAAAAAAAAATAAAAAAAATAATGAGATGCGTGACGTAAGTCAGAAACGTCGTAAGTCGGGGACGTCGTAAGTCGAGGACTACCTGTAACTATGCCAATAGTGGTTAAAGTGCTCACCAAGTTTTTTTCATTGTTTGGATTACTATGAGTTGTGTAGACTGACCAGGGCAGTAATTTTATGTCTAGAGTGTTTTCTCAGGTTTTAAAACAATTTGACATTAAACATTCCTGTTCCACTGCGTATCACCCAGAAAGTCAGGGCGCACTCGAGCGTTTTCATCAGACATTAAAAACAATGTCACTCACATATTGTTGGGAGTTTGAAAAAGATTGGGATGAGGGTGTGCACCTTCAGATATTTGCAATAAGGGAGGTGATTCAAGAGTCAGCTGGGTTTTAGCCCATCAGAACTGGTTTTTGCTCACAGTGTTCGTGGTCCGTTAAAACTGTTGAAAGAAAAGTGGTTGTGTGAAAAAACTGACAAGAATGTATTGGATTATGTCAGTCACTTCCGTTTTAAACTGAGCAGTGCTTGTGAAATAGCTAAGAGTAATCTACAGGGTGCTAGCCTGGTTAAAACCAGACCCTTGTCCTTCACTTTGCTTCGGACTAGGGTCTGGACTTTCTCCATAGAGAAACGATTCTTGCTGGAGGTGTTGGCCTCTGCTGAGGAACAAAACCATTGGATCTTAGAAACATTTTGAACAGGGAAAAGCATTCTGCTCCCTCCCCTCAGAGCCATATATGGCTGCTCCCCCGTGCTCTGTTAAACTTGACAACTGCTCCGCCTCCTGCTGCTTTTGCTCTAGCTGCCTGCATATTCTGTGTTTATATGTTATTAAAACGTTTTTAAAAAATAAAATAAAACCATGGATCGCTGGTCCAGCACACCAGAAGACCAGAAAATCTGATAGGACTCGGGTAGCAACGTAAAACCCGATTTTAATTCTCTCATGACAGCCTGAGGCATTTCCTCGTAGCGGAGAGAGAGGAGGAGGAGGAGGAGGGAGAAGGGAGCAATCACTTGACTTTTGGCCAAAAAAACAAAAGAAAACTCCAGATAAGAGATTAAGAAGGGGAAATTAATACATTTGTGTCACATATAAAACAGTCCTGCATCGCTTTGCATCGCTTTGAATGAGAACATGCTGCTGCTCGCTGGCTGCTCGCTGGCTGCTCTGGGACAGGTGGGGGTGTGGGTTAGGGGCCAAAAACTCCGCCCCTTCTGTTCTTTGATTGGTCCGGTCAAAAATATACAGGAGAAATCGTTGTCTATGGGAGAAGTCCCAGACTGAGCAGTGAAGGGAAATGAGAATTGAGCGGAGCTGCGTAGGAATGGCGAGGGCCAGGCTAACAGGGTGCACAAGTAAAGATGAAGTCTCTGTTTGACAGAAAGGCTGTGATGAGGGCATTTCAGCCTGGTGAGAAAGTGCTGACATTACTGCCTATTCAGGGTTCTAGCTTACAGGCACGTTACAGTGGTCCTCATATTATTTTAAAAAATGATCGTGACTACTTAATTTCTACTCCAGATAGGAGACGTGGTTCACGACTGTGTCACATAAACATGTTGAAGCCTTATGTTCAACGCGCTTGTGTGTTAGTTGACTCACTCCGCTGTGTTTCCAGATTAGCAGCGACTGCAGAGGACAAGGAGGAGCTGTCCGGTGCTGAACATGAGGCAGACAATTTCCCTCCAGCAGTCATGGAAGGAAAGCTTTCTAATTCACAGTGCTTGGAGAATTTGCATTTATTATTTATTACCTTGATTATCCTAAACAGAAGGATTTGAATCAGTTAATCGAGTCAAATAAATGTCTATTTGCTGACATTCCTTCTCGAACAGACGTGATTAAACATGATATTGATGTGGGTGAAGCAAAACCTATTAGACAACACCCCTATAGAGTGAACCCAGACAAACAACGCCGTTTAAATGAACAAGTGCGGTACATGGTGGAGAATGGTTTAGCAGTACCAAGCACTAGTGCGTGGAGTTCGCCACGCCTCTTGACCATAAAGCACAGTGGTGATGACAGATTCTGTACCAACTTCAGAAAATTTAATGCGGTAACAAAACTAGATTGTTACCCACTACCTCGGATGGAGGATTGTGTAGACCACGTGGGTGCTGCACGGTTTGTGACAACACTAGATCTGCTAAAAGGGTACTGGCAGGTGCTTTTAACAGAACGAGGTCAGGAGATCTCTGCGTTTGTCACACAAGATATTTTTTTTCAATATACGGTGATGGCATTTGGCATGTGCAACGCTCCTGCTACTTTTCAGAGATTAATGAATGTCGTTTTGTTGGGGTTATCTGTTTGTGAAGCTTATTTAGATGATGTAGTGGTATACTCTGATACCTGGGCTGATCACCTAATCCACTTGTGGAAAGTTTTTACATGCCTAAGAGACGTAAATTTGACTGTTATCCTATCTAAATGTCAATTTGGCCACCCAACGGTGACCTACTTAGGTAAGAGGTTCGGAGGTGGTCAAGTACGCCCCATGGAGGCGAAAGTGGGCACTATATTGTCTGTCCCGGTCCCTTCAACTTGTACCGAGTTACGCCGTTTTCTAGCTATGGTGGGGTATTACAGGGGGTTTTGTAAAAACTTTTCCTTTGTAGCGACTCCGATGACTGACCTACTTAGCCTTAAGATGGCTTTTAATTGGCCTGAGCATTGTCAAACTGCATTTGAGCAGACTAAGATGCTGTTGACAAACACTCCTGTGTTCTCTGCCCCTCGGTTTGATGTTCTGTTTGAAATAGCGGTGGACGCCTGTGACTCTTGCGCCGGAGCTGTTCTCCTCCAAGAGGGTGCTGATGGGGTGGATCACCCGGTCTACTATTTTTCTAAAAAGCTGAACAAATATCAGAGATGGTATTCAACTATTGAGAAAGAGGCCTTAGCGTTGATTGTGTCTTTGGAACATTTTGAAGTTTATGTTGGCGGTTCTAGCGGACCTGTTATTTTTACTGACCATAACCTGCTAGTTTTCTTAGAGCGTATGCACAATCAAAACCGCCGCTTGATGAGTTGGTCTTTGCAGCTGCAAGCTTTTAATATCTCTATTAAACATATTAGAGGTAAGGATAATGTTGTGGCTGATGTGCTTTCGTACCTTTGAGCTTTTGTTCTTTGTATGGGTGATGAGTTATGTTTAATATAACTACATCCCCCCATCCAAAACTGTCGGTGGAAGTGTTATGTGCCAGGGCACATTGTTATTTTAGCCCCAGGATGCTTTGTTTGCTTTGCCCCTCCCTGGGCTGCCACCTTACCGTGGTGGAGGGGTTTGAGTGTCCCAATGATCCTAGGAGCTATGCTGTCAGGGACTTCATGCCCCTAGTAGGGCCACCCAAGGCAGACAGGTACTAGGTGAGGGACCAGACAAAGCGCAGCCCAAAGACCCCTTATGATGAATTCAATTAATGGAAACAATGTTCCCTCGCCCGGACGTGGGTCACCGGGGCCCCACTCTGGAGCCAGGCCCGGAGGAGGGGCACGTTGGCGAGCGCCTGGTGGCCGGGCTTTTACCCATGGAGCTCGGCCGGGCACAGCCCGAAGAGGAGACGTGGGTCCCCCTTCCCATGGGCTCACCACCTGTGAGAGGGGCCAAAGGGGTCGGGTGCATTGTGGAATGGGTGGTGGCCGAGGGCGGGGACCCTGGCGGTCTGATCCTCGGCTACAGAAGCTGGCCATTGGGACATGGAATGTCACCTCTCTGGTGGGGAAGGAGCCTGAGCTAGTGTGTGAGGTTGAGAGGTTCCGGCTAGAAATAGTCGGACTCACCTCAACGCATGGCTCTGGCTCTGGAACCAGTTTCCTTGAGAGGGGTTGGACACTCTTCCACTCTGGAGTTGCCCCTGGTGAGAGGCGCCGAGCAGGAGTGGGCATACTTGTTGCCCCCCATCTTGGTGCCTGTACGTTGGGGTTCACCCCGGTGAACGAGAGGGTAGCCTCCCTTCGCCTACGTGTGGGGGGACGGGCTCTGACTGTTGTTTGTGCCTATGCGCCAAACGGCAGCGCAGATTACCCACCCTTTTTGGAGTCCTTGGAGGGGGTATTGGAGGGTGCGCCTCCTGGGGACTCCCTTGTTCTGCTGGGGGACTTCAACGCTCACGTGGGCAATGACAGTGAGACCTGGAGGGGTGTGGTTGGGAGGAACGGCCCCCCTGATCTGAACCCGAGTGGTGTTCTGTTGTTGGACTTCTGTGCTCGTCATGGATTGTCCATAACGAACACCATGTTCAGGCATAAGGGTGTCCATATGTGCTCTTGGCACCAGGACACCCTAGGTCGCAGTTCGATGATCGACTTTGTTGTCGTCTCATCTGATCTGCGGCCGCATGTCCTGGACACTCGGGTGAAGAGAGGGGCGGAGCTGTCAACTGACCACTACCTGGTGGTGAGTTGGCTCCGATGGTGGGGGAGGATGCCGGTCAGACCTGGCAGACCCAAACGTATTGTGAGGGTCTGTTGGGAACGTCTGGCAGAGTCTCCCGTAAGACGGAGCTTTAACTCCCACCTCCGGGAGAGCTTTGAACACGTTCCGAGGGAGGCGGGGGACATTGAGCCCGAGTGGGCCATGTTCCGCGCCTCTATTGTCGAGGCAGCTTATCAGAGTTGTGGCCGCAAGGTTGTTGGTGCCTGTCGTGGTGGCAACCCTCGAACCCGGTGGTGGACACCGGCGGTGAGGGATGCTGTCAAGCTGAAGAAGGAGTCCTATTGGGCCTTTTTGGATTGTGGGACCTCGGAAGCAGCAGATAGGTACCAGCAGTCTAAGCGGCATGCGGCTCGGGTGGTTGCGGAGGCAAAAACTTGGACGTGGGAGGAGTTCGGAGAGGCCATGGAGAATGACTTCCGTACGTCTTCGAGGCGATTCTGGTCCACTATCCGGCGTCTTAGGGGGGGGAAAGCGGTACGCGACGAACACCATTTATGGTAGGGATGGTGTGATGTTGACTTCAACTCGGGATGTTGTGAGTCGGTGGACGGAATACTTCGAAGACCTCCTCAATCTTACTGGCACGTCTTCCACTGAGGAAGCGGAGCCTGGGGACTTTGGGTCGGGCTCTTCAATCTCTGGTGCTGAGGTCGCCGAGGTGGTTAAAAAGCTCTGCAGTGGCAAGGCTCCGGGGGTGGATGAGATTCGTCCTGAGTTCCTTAGGGCTCTGGATGTTGTGGGGTTGTGTTGGCTTACACGACTCTGCAATATCGCATGGACATCGGGGGCAGTTCCCTTGGATTGGCAGACTGGGGTGGTGGTTCCCCTATTCAAAAAGGGGGACCGTAGGGTGTGTTCCAACTATAGGGGGATCACACTCTTAAGCCTCCCTGGTAAGGTCTATTCAGGGGTTCTGGAGAGGAGGGTCCGTCGGATAGTCGAACCTCGGATTCAGGAGGAGCAGTGTGGTTTTCGTCCTGGTCGTGGAACACTGGACCAGCTCTACACCCTCAGCAGGGTCCTGGAGGGTGCGTGGGAGTTTGCCCAACCAGTTTACATGTGCTTTGTGGACTTGGAGAAGGCATTCGACCGCGTCCCTCGGGGGGTTCTGTGGGGGGTACTCCGGGAGTATGGGGTACCAGGCCCTTTGATAAGGGCTGTTAGGTCCCTGTACGACCGGTGTCAGAGCTTGGTCCGCATTCATTCATTCATTCAACCTTTATTTAGTCAGGTAAATCTTTTGAACCTCATGGGCTCATTTACGAAAGCGACCTGCTAAAACTAAAGAACAATGAACAGCAATGGTAGAATTTCCTTAAACAATAAACAATCAAACAATAAACAATAGAAAACAAAAGAGAGAGAAAAAAATATATATATATATATATATATATATATATATATATATATATATATATATATATATATATATATATATATATATATATATATATATATATATATATACATATATACACATTCCTCCTTTTAACAAAGTATCAAAAAACTAGCAAAACATTATAAGGTAGACGTATAAAATCAAAGACAGGAACAAATCTGCATTGGTTTTTGCCAGGATTCCAACAGATTCTGAAAACCATTTAGAGAAGTCAAGGTCGAGAGCTTCAGATCTTTTTGTAAGATATTCCATGAAGCAGGAGCGGAGTAGGAGAAGGCCCTTTTTCCAAGTTCAGTCCTCACTGACGGAACACTGCAGGTAATCATGTCCTGAGAGCGCACACTGTAGCTGCACTCACGCAAAGACATGTAGGAGGAGATGTATGAGGGCAGCAGACCAAGAAGTGATTTGAAGATGAAAATGAATGCATTGCCGGCAGTAAGTCAGGCTTGTTTCCAGTGAGAGTTGGACTCCGCCAAGGTTGCCCTTTGTCACCGATTCTGTTCATAACTTTTATGGACAGAATTTCTAGGCGCAGCCAAGGTGTTGAGAGGATCCGTTTTGGTGACCTTAGAATCGCTTCTCTGTTTTTTGCAGATGATGTGGTCCTATTGGCTTCATCAGCTCGTGATCTACAGCTTTCACTGGAGCGGTTTGCAGCTGAATGTGATGCGGCCGGGATGAGGATCAGTTCCTCCAAATCCGAGGCCATGGTCTTGAGCCGGAAAAGGGTAGCGTGCCCTCTCCGGGTCGGGGAGGAGGTCCTGCCCCAAGTGGAGGAGTTTAAGTATCTCGGGATCTTGTTCACGAATGAGGGAAAACTGGAGCGTGAGATCGATAGGCGGATAGGTGCAGCGTCCACAGTGAAGCGGGCGCTGTACCGGTCTGTCGTGGTGAAGAGAGAGCTGAGTCAAAAGGCAAAGCTCTCAATTTACCGATCGATCTACGTTCCCACCCTCATCTATGGTCATGAGCTTTGGGTTATGACCGAAAGAACGAGATCTCGGATACAAGCGGCTGAAATGAGTTTTCTCCGCAGGGTGGCTGGACTCTCCCTTAGAGATAGGGTGAGAAGCTCAGTCATCCGGGAGGGACTCGGAGTAGAGCCGTTGCTTCTCCACATCGAGAGGAGCCAGTTGAGGTGGCTCGGGCATCTGGTTAGGATGCCTCCTGGACGCCTCCCAGGAAGACCCAGGACACGCTGGAGGGACTATGTTTCTCTGCTGGCCTGGGAACGCCTTGGGATTCCCCCAGAGGAGCTGCTCCAAGTGGCTGGGGAGAGGGAAGTCTGGGCCTCCCTACTTAGGCTGCTACCCCCGCGACCCGACCCCGGATAAGAGGAAGAAGATGGATGGATGGATGGTGTTACAAATTAAATTCATTATTTTTATTATTATTATAAAAGTTTTGTGTGATCTGTTAGCTTTCAAAGTAAATGTTAAAATGACTCTCAGCTACTACCACTCCAGATTTACCTCAGTAAACCTGGCTGAGTTTCTTTATTTGTCTCTTCAACTTAATTATACCCAAAGCTGAATCACACAGATGGACCTTGAGTGGTTCTTTTCTGATAGGTTTGGTGAAATCTGAGTAATGATATTTTGCTAACAGAGACATAAACACTGGTAACAGTGTTATGTTGTTCTTCCCGTCAGGAGCCCAAGTTTAGCTTGTTTCCTCTCCAACAACTGGAGGTCATCAATCAATCAATAATAAGTTGCTTCTTTGTTTTCTGATTAAGACGAAGATGAGAGTTTAAGGAATAACATGAATATATTTTAATTAGTCAGCTGATAGGAATATTAATTAATAAAGTATTTGATAATCAATTAATTACAACAGCAATAAGCCCAACATGGTCAGCTGCAGCGTTTGATTGTGATTATTGGCCTGTCTTTGGTTTCTGTTTGCAGTTTAATTTACATTTCTTTCAGGATTCTCCAGTAATTAGACCCATCCAGGACTCATTTAAAGTAGATGTGTTTTTCTGCTGCAGTCTTGAGGGAAATGAACAGATCAAGCTGAACGTTCTGCTCTGAGCTCGTGTCTTTCTGCTCTTCCTCCCAGGTGTCTGCCCAACCTGTGTGAACACGGCGCTCGCTGCTCGCAGACCTGGACCACCTTCTCCTGTGACTGCTCGGGAACCGGATACTCCGGAGCCACGTGTCACAACTGTGAGCACTTTCATTTCTTCTCTCCTGTCTCAAAGCTGCCATTACACCCCGCTCCTTTCAGGTCACGTCCAGCTCAGTCTGCCACTTGGAGCTGCCTGTCATCTGTGAGCTGAGAGGCAAAGCAGATGTGACCGCACGCTCATTGACACGTTTCTCAGTGGTGGCGTGTGTGTGTGGTCCTTCAAGGTGTCACTTTTTGACATGGTCTTGATGTGTGTGGTGGAGTGTTGAAACACGTCCCCATCCCCCCACCCCCCTACAGGTTCCTCCAGAAGCTATCTTTACATGGACATAAGTAATCGGATCAAATGGCCGTCCGGAATAAAAACGCGTCATGTTCAGGTTATTTTTTGTTTATTCAGCGTGATCCGAAATAATTTGTGATCAGAACGAAACGGGTGGTTTACGCCGATTCATAAACCGAACGGTGCGCATGTAAACGCTTGATCTGTTCGTTTTTATCTGATGGTGAAAAACTGACCTGACTGCGCATGTGCGACTTTGTCATTTCCGCCTGGCTAGATGCTAATAACATTAGCATGTCGGGGAAGCAAAACTGGTCGGGCAGCGACACAACATTTGTACTAGAAACTTTGAAAGAGCTCAAAATGACCTGTGTCACCTGCAGCTCAGTCAGGGAGTGCAGTAACATCTCCACCGTCAGTAAAACCTGTCGCAGGTCCATTTTGGGCGCTCAGATTTGTTTACGTTCATCCTGGAAGTAAACCGGAAGTTGAATTTCTTCCTCAATGTTTTTTAAGGAGAGTTTAACACTCTGCACATGTCAGTACTTCTGTTCAGAACAAAGCCCGCTGCATGCAAGCACTCGTCATGAACAGATTGTGCCCATGTAAACAATACATTTGAGTTATTTAATATGAAAACCTTTCAATCCGGTCAAAGAATTTTGCACATGTAAACATAGCTATACACGTGGTCCCCGACTTACGAGTGAGTTCGGTTACTACGACTATCTCATAAGATGAAAATCTCATAAATTGGGGACTACCTTTTATACCGCACGAGCCGCCACTGATACACGTACATGTATGGTAATGAACAGTTACCAAGTTACCAAGCACTTTGCCTATCCTAACACTTTAAAACATTTTAAAAGAACATACATAAAAAATAAAAAATGAATTTCTTACTTTGAGCTACAGCTTCTCTCGTCTGTTTGCATGTTAGCTCCGCCGCGTTAGCTCCGTTGCGTTAGCATGTTAGACCCTCCAAAAAGGCTGCCGCAGTTGTTAGCTCGATAACAATCCAACATCTGAGGCTGCCAGGCAGACATCGAGGCGAGCTCCGCCGCCTCTCGGCTCCATGTCCCCGGTGAGTCTCCGTGGCGTCCATCCAAAACAATAGGCCCCACCATTAGCAGCACCAGTTAGCATGTTAGCCCATCCAAGGTTGCCGTAGCCGGCCCAGCTCGCTGTCTGGTGCTTCACAGCGTCGTTTTCCTTCGTCCATCCGTCACTCCACAAAACTGTCGTTCAGCTCCTGCTCATGTATCCGAGCGTAGGAACTCTAAATGGACACTGTCCGTCCGAACCCGGCTCCCGAGGCCAGAGCTAACTGGCTAAACAGCCGAACACTGCTGAACACCGCCGAACACTGCCGGACACTGCAGAACACTGACGACACTGACGGACACTGCTGAACACCGCCGAACACTGCAGAACACTGACGGACACTGACGGACACTGCTGAACACCGCCGAACACTGACGGACACTGACGGACACTGACGGACACTGCTGAACACCACCGAACACTGACGGACACTGAAGGACACTGAAGGACACTGACGGACACTGCTGAACACCACCGAACACTGACGGACACTGAAGGACACTGAAGGACACTGACGGACACTGCTGAACACCGCCGAACACTGACGGACACTGAAGGACACTGAAGGACACTGACGGACACTGCTGAACACCGCCGAACACTGACGGACACTGAAGGACACTGAAGGACACTGACGGACACTGCTGAACACCGCCGAACACTGACGGACACTGAAGGACACTGAAGGACACTGACGGACACTGCTGAACACCGCCGAACACTGACGGACACTGAAGGACACTGAAGGACACTGACGGACACTGCTGAACACCACCGAACACTGACGGACACTGAAGGACACTGAAGGACACTGACGGACACTGCTGAACACCGCCGAACACTGACGGACACTGAAGGACACTGAAGGACACTGACGGACACTGCTGAACACCGCCGAACATTGACGGACACTGCCGGACGCTGACGGACACTGACGGGCACTGCCGAAAACTGCCGGACACTGACGGACACTGCTGAAAACTGCCGGACACTGACGGACACTGCTGGACACCGCCGAACACTGATGGACACTGACGGACACTGACGGACACTGCTGAACACAGTCGAACACTGACGGACACTGCCGAAAGGTGGAAACTGCGTAATCTGCTTCAAAATAATAATAATATGTAATAATAATAATAATGCTTTATTTATAAAGCCATTTAAAACAACCACAGCTGCAACAAAGTGCAGTACACATGAAATTAAGAACATTTAAACACACACAATTTTTTTAATTTTTTTTTATTTCATATTTTTATTAAATATGATAGCTTGTAAATTCGGAACCTCGTAAGTCGATGTGCTCGTAAGTCGGGGACCACCTGTAGACAGCTAATGTTTGCAGGGAGCCACACCTGGATGAAACATGGCCACGGGAGCAGCTTCTGCATTAAAACAATTCTGCTGTCAGCCCTCACACCAGAACTGAATCAGAACACGAGAACCTGAACCTCTCACATTCAAGATGACCTGAACCTCATCACTATGAGGAGAAACTGGGAACCTGAACCTCACCACCATCAAGAGAACCTGAACCTCAAAAAAGTCAGGAGAACCTGAGAACCTGGACCTCACCACTGTCAGGAGAACCTGAGAATCTGAACCTCATCTTAGATGTTAGCCAAACGTTAGCTCAAATGTTGTGATCATTGTTTATCTCAGGTCTTAGCTCAGATGTTAGCTCAGATGTTAGCTTAGATGTTTCATGTTTCAAATGATTCTTCTCCTGTTCAAAAACATGTTTCAATACAGTTTTCTCCACTTAGCTACCCTAAACCTAAGCCCCATTGGATGATGGTCCAAAGAAAAATTCCTACTAAAACTAAGCCCTCGGTAAACCACTGACCCATTCAACGTTCAAATTGATTTTCCATGCGTATAGGGAGACACCTGCTGAGGAGGAGAATCTCTATGTTGGCGGCTCCATAGTTTGAAACATGGCACCTGCGACTCAAACTACAGTCCAGTGCACTGCAGGGTTCAGAGCAGGCAACATTGAATCTCACCTGAAACTAGTGGCTAAAGCTCAGACTGAATACAGTGACATCATTGATCACGTCGGTGAAAATGACACTTGGCTACACAAATCAGAAATCCTCATTAATGTTGCTTCAATGTGCAACTTTGCAAAAGCTGTCTGACTCCATAGTTTTCTCCGGTCCCCTCCCCAACCTGTCCAACAATGACATAATCTCATTTCAAGTCAAAGTCAAAGTCAAAGTCAACTTTATTGTCAGATCTGCAATATGTACAGTGCAGGACATACACAGGACCGAAATTGCGTTTCTCTCAGTCCCTCGGTGCAACAGTAAACATCTAAACATTGAAACACTGAAACATATAATAATAGACATAAGCATAAAAATAGTAAAACTAACACTGTCCTGAGTTTTTTTTTTTTTTTTTTTTTTTTGCATAGTGGTATAAAAAAAGAGTATAAAAAGTATAACTAAAATAAACTAAAGGTTTCTAGCATTGACATTTGCAAAGTGGCAAAGCAGCGTATGAGTCAATGTACACAGTATATGTATGAGGTAGTAGTTGATGTTGTTGTAGAGGCAAAAAGTGGCATATGCAGTAAGGCACATTGGGCATCCCTAAATAAGACCGTTCAGAGCACACTGTATATGTACCAGCAGTGGTGTAGATATTAGAGTAGTGTAAATAAA
>JBBPBX010007786.1:7010-36039 GCA_038048925.1 Garcialebias charrua | reverse complement strand
ATAATAATAATAATACAATAATATAATAATAATAATAATAATAATAATAATAATAATAATAATAATAATAATAATAATAATAATAATAATAATAATAATAATAATGAATTCAATTTATAACGCACTTTTCATTAATGAAAATCTCAAAGTGCTACAAAGTGCAACAGAATTAAATGTCAATAAAACAAGTAATAAAACAAGTAAAATCAATAACAGTATCAACTAAGATCAAAGATAGAATCATGAGGAGGTAGAGTATGCTCGGTTAAAAAGAAAGGTCTTCAAGCCGCTCTTAAAGTCAACCAGTGACTGTGGAGCTCTCAGGCAGTCAGGAAGAGAGTTCCACAGGCGGGGGGCAGCCACACTGAAAGCCCGGTCTCCCATGGTCCTTAATTTGGTTCTCGGAATGTGAAGGAGATTACTGTTCTGTGACCGCAGAGACCGGGTGGATGAGTATGGAACAAGAATGTCCTTTAGATAATCTGGTGAAGTTCCGTGTAAGCATTGATGTGTAATGAGAGCAGTTTTGTACTGAATTCTGTAGGTGACAGGAAGCCAATGAAGGTTATGGAGAATGGGTGTAATATGTTCAAATTTACGAACTCTCAACAAGATCCTTGCTGCACTGTTTTGAATATATTGAAGTTTCTGAAGGTTTTTGCCAGGGATTCCAATAAACAGGGAGTTGCAGTAGTCGAGCCTGGAGGAGACAAAAGCATGGACGAGCTTCTCAGCATCGGAAAAAGTTAGGGATGGGCGAAGTCTGGAGATGTTTCGAAGATGGAAGAAGCAAGTTTTAAACAGATGCTTAATGTGATTTTCAAATGTAAGATTGGAGTCCATTTTTATTCCAAGATTAGTAACAGAGGTGGAGAGGGGGATGTCTTGTCCAGAAAAGGAAAGTGTTGTTATAGGAGATGTTTGTACCTGGTGAGGGGTGCCAATCAGTATGGCCTCAGTCTTGGAGCAGTTTAATTGAAGAAAGTTCTGGGAGAGCCAGTGTCAGCAGCCAAGAGGACATCATTGGTAACTCTCAGCAATGCAGTCTCTGTACTGTGAGCTGCCCTGAATCCAGACTGGAACTTCTCATACAGGGAGTGTTGCTGTAGGTGGTCCTGCAGCTGAGCAGCAACAGCTTTCTCCAGCACTTTAGACAGAAAAGGGAGGTGTGAAATTGGGCGGTAATTAGAAAAAATGTCTGGATCCAAATTAGATTTTTTCAGAAGAGGCCTAATGATGGCAGTTTTTAGAGGCAGTGGAACATGACCAGATTGTAGAGACTGATTTATTATTTGAGTGATTAGTGGGCCTATTGCAGAGTGATTGGATTTTATGAGAGACGAGGGGAAAGGATCCAGGGCGCAGGATGAAGGCTTCATTTTCTTGATGATGGTCTCCACCTCACTCTGAACAACTTCATCAAAGCTGCTCAGGGTCCCAGAATGCAGACGGGTAGATGGCACACTAAGATCAGGGAGGTTGTGGAGCTGAGATCTGATAGTGTCAACTTTGTTTTTAAATGATGAAAGGAACAGGTTGCATTTTTGAACAGAGTCCTCATGAGTTTGTTTAATGGGATTAAGCAGACGAGTTATTGTGGAGAAGAGCTGTTTAGAGTTTCCAGGGCAGGTGTTGATGATGTTGGAATAATATTTGGAGCGTGCTTCTTTAAGAGAATAGGCGTACGCTTTCTGATGTTCTTTGTATGCCTGCTTATGTACAGAGAGACCAGATGATTTTACACGTCTCTCAATAGCACGGCCAGTTGCCTTCATCCTGCGCAGCTCATCAGTGTACCAGGGGGCTGAACGGGAGAAAGACACCAGTCTTGTCTTCAACGGAGCATGTAGGTCCAGGAGCTCCCGAAGAGATTGGTTGTAGTAATCCACAGAGTCATCTGCAGAAGGATGATTGACAGCGGTCAGGGTGTGAAGATCAGCAGACAGAACATCAGGTACCACATGTGGTGCAAATGACAATAACAGAATTTTTCATTCAACCTTTATTTAGTCAGGTAAATCTTTTGAACCTCATGGGCTCATTTACGAAAGCGACCTGCTAAAACTAAAGAACAATGAACAGCAGTGATAGAATTTCATTAAACAATAAACAAACAAACAATAAACAATAGAAAACAAAAAGAGAGAAAAAAACAAAAGATTTTTTTTTTTTTTTTTTAACAAAGTATCAAAAAACTAGCAAAACATTATAAGGTAGACGTATAAAATCAAAGACAGGAACAAATCTGCATTGGTTTTTGCCAGGATTCCAACAGATTCTGAAAACCATTTAGAGAAGTCAAGGTCGAGAGCTTCAGATCTTTTTGTAAGATATTCCATGAAGCAGGAGCAGAGTAGGAGAAGGCCCTTTTTCCAAGTTCAGTCCTCACTGACGGAACACTCATAGGCGTAGATCCTGGGGGGGTCGGGGGGGTCCGGACCCCCCCAATCTTGGGGAAATATAGATCTGTCCCCCCCAATAATTCAATAAAGGAAATCGTGTCTTTAAACAATATAAATATAAAAAGGCAAAAAAAGAGAGAAATCCGCCATTATTCTAAAAAAAAAGAAGGAAATTTTGCCCACCCCCCCTTCTCTGTTGGCAAATGGTTTAGTCCAATGTTTACAAGGAACAACAACAGCAGCGGAGGTCACAGGCTCGCGGAGCCGCTGGTGGGGAGTGAGCTGCTGCACAAAGTACTAACTTCCAGTAAGTAGCTACTTAAAACATAGGTGACAGTGACTGGGAGGAAAAGGTCTTTCACAGTGTTGAAAGACAAGTGTGTCTGTGCATCATTAGTGGCAGAAAAACACTTTGGAGCGTCACTTCATCAGCTAACACACTAGCTTCAATGCTAACTAGCTCCCTGGTGGGCTCTGCAACAGACAGTAGAATGTCAGCGCAGCTTTGAGCAGGATGGATTCACATTCATCATATTTTCAGGTGTGGAGCTCTTGAAAGAAGTAATGATAAAATATGTGAAAGATAATTAATTTAAAAAAGAGTAGAGAAGATGTGATGATTAGTTAAAATGATTTCATATGTGTAGCACTTTGTTGCAGCTGTGGTTGTTTTAAGGGCTTTAAATTATTATTATAAAAAATGTTGAGGATCAATACTTATGTCACATGGTTAATTAAAAAATGTCACTGTTTATTATATTACATTATTGATATTTTGTATCTGCAACTGGAACATTTTATTCTTAATAGGTTCTTAAAAAATGCTACAGATTTGTTAAGGCATATTTTGAATGAATGTTACAAACGTGTTCATTTCTACAAAACAGTTAATAAAATATTTATAAAATACAACGAATTTCAAATGTTACAAACTGAGTTTAACATAAAAGAAATAGTGTTTATGTTTAAATATCAGTTAATAAGTAATCCATTATGCCCCCTTGTTTAGGACTGGAACCAATCTCAGCTGCTTTTGGGTGAAGGCAGGGACACCCAGGACAGGTCACCAGAGACACCCAGGACAGTCTCCAGTCCATCACAGAGACACCCAGGACACGTCTCCAGTCCATCACAGAGACAGACAAAGAGACAAACAACCATCCACACTCCCAGTCAAAGCTAAGAACAATTTACATTTGCACAGAAGAACCAAAACATTATTCAAACTGAGGACTCAAGTTCTTGATTGAGAGTTCTAATCACTACTGGTAATTATCAATAATAATTGATCATATTTACCAAGCTAAAGCATTGTGTGGAGTCTTTAATAATACAGACCAGATCAGATGTGATCAGGCAGTCATATATTCACATGTATGTAAATGTATTATTATTAATACTATGATTAAAGTTGAACCATGCAAATTTGTTTGGAACGAACAAGTGGACCTTTGTGCCTCTTGGTTCCACTGAAGTAGCTCTCAGTCTCAAAAAGTTTGGTGACCCCTGCATTAAAGTATTTCTTCTCCTTGAAAACTGTTTTCTTTTTAAGCATTAAGATTTTGGGAAGATGTTGTACCAGATTATCAGTGACACTGACCACAGCAATCTATGAATACAAGCCAAACTGAAATTTAAACAATATTTAGAGGGGACCTATTTTGCAAAATTCTCATTTTGCCACTTGTCATTTTGACAAGTGGCAAAGATTGAACACATTAATTTTTTTATAAGAGTAATGAGTGTCACTATTGTACTGATTAATAGTAGTATTAAGACTACTAAATACATGCCATTTAAATCAATATTATTGCTGATTATTCTGCATAGTATATGCATGCAGTTTGGATAAACTTCCCTCTGTACATTTTGCATTACATTTCACTGTAACTTTGCCGACCCCCCCAAAATTGCTCTTAAAAAATTTCCCTGTTTATGGTCCCCCCCAATAATGAGATGAAATCTACGCCCTTGGGCACTGCAGGTAATCATGTCCTGAGAGCGCACGCTGTAGCTGCACTCACACAGAGACATGTAGGAGGAGATGTATGAGGGCAGCAGACCAAGAAGTGATTTAAAGATGAAAATGTACCAGTGGAAGAGTCTGTGTGAAGTTAATGATGTCCAGTTAACCAGTGAATACAGGGTGCAGTGGTGGGTACGATAATCACAACCAGTTATGAATCTTAGTGCACCATGATAGACAACATCCAACATCTGCAGGATGCACCATGATAGACAACATCCAACATCTGCAGGATGCACCATGATAGACAACATCCAACATCTGCAGGATGCACCATGATAGACAACATCCAACATCTGCAGGATGCACCATGATAGACAACATCCAACATCTGCAGGATGCACCATGATAGACAACATCCAACATCTGCAGGGTGCACCATGATAGACAACATCCAACATCTGCAGGATGCACCATGATAGACAACATCCAACATCTGCAGGATGCACCATGATAGACAACATCCAACATCTGCAGGATGCACCATGATAGACAACATCCAACATCTGCAGGATGCACCATGATAGACAACATCCAACATCTGCAGGATGCACCATGATAGACAACATCCAACATCTGCAGGGTGCACCATGATAGACAACATCCAACATCTGCAGGATGCACCATGATAGACAACATCCAACATCTGCAGGATGCTCCATGATAGACAACATCCAACATCTGCAGGATGCACCATGATAGACAACATCCAACATCTGCAGGGTGCACCATGATAGACAACATCCAACATCTGCAGGATGCACCATGATAGACAACATCCAACATCTGCAGGATGCACCATGATAGACAACATCCAACATCTGCAGGATGCACCATGATAGACAACATCCAACATCTGCAGGATGCACCATGATAGACAACATCCAACATCTGCAGGGTGCACCATGATAGACAACATCCAACATCTGCAGGATGCACCATGATAGACAACATCCAACATCTGCAGGATGCTCCATGATAGACAACATCCAACATCTGCAGGATGCACCATGATAGACAACATCCAACATCTGCAGGATGCACCATGATAGACAACATCCAACATCTGCAGGATGCACCATGATAGACAACATCCAACATCTGCAGGGTGCACCATGATAGACAACATCCAACATCTGCAGGATGCACCATGATAGACAACATCCAACATCTGCAGGATGCTCCATGATAGACAACATCCAACATCTGCAGGGTGCACCATGATAGACAACATCCAACATCTGCAGGATGCTCCATGATAGACAACATCCAACATCTGCAGGATGCACCATGATAGACAACATCCAACATCTGCAGGATGCACCATGATAGACAACATCCAACATCTGCAGGATGCACCATGATAGACAACATCCAACATCTGCAGGATGCTCCATGATAGACAACATCCAACATCTGCAGGATGCACCATGATAGACAACATCCAACATCTGCAGGATGCTCCATGATAGACAACATCCAACATCTGCAGGATGCACCATGATAGACAACATCCAACATCTGCAGGATGCTCCATGATAGACAACATCCAACATCTGCAGGATGCACCATGATAGACAACATCCAACATCTGCAGGATGCACCATGATAGACAACATCCAACATCTGCAGGATGCACCATGATAGACAACATCCAACATCTGCAGGATGCACCATGATAGACAACATCCAACATCTGCAGGATGCACCATGATAGACAACATCCAACATCTGCAGGATGCACCATGATAGACAACATCCAACATCTGCAGGATGCACCATGATAGACAACATCCAACATCTGCAGGGTGCACCATGATAGACAACATCCAACATCTGCAGGATGCACCATGATAGACAACATCCAACATCTGCAGGATGCACCATGATAGACAACATCCAACATCTGCAGGATGCACCATGATAGACAACATCCAACATCTGCAGGTGCTTGTAGGAGCATTCATGTAGAGAATGTCACCGTAATCAATGGAGGGAAGGAAAGTCACAGATACAAGGTGTTTCCTAACATTCAGTGTTAGACATGATCTGTTTCTGAAAAAGAAACCCAGTTTAACTTTCAATTTCTTCACTAGGTTTTCCACGTGGAGTTTAAAAGAGAGATGTGAATCGATCAGGATACCCAGATATTTATAGGAATCAACAAACTCAATAGGGACACCATTTGAAGATAAAATCAGAGGAGGATCTGCTGGAACCGCCTTCCTGTTTGAGAATCTCTGACTCTCTGACATGTTTAGCCGTATGTTGTCTTTCAACCGCTGGGCGTCCAGGTGGTGCATTGTGGAGAAAACCCGGTCTGATGCGGAGAGATGGAATCCATCATCTCACCTTATGTGGAGCAGCACTTCTCTCTAAAAACAGCTGGTTCAGTTGAACATCTGGGTTGTTGATAATTAACGGTCCAGTCCAGGAAGCAGACTTGTAGTCCTCCACACCTCTCTGCTGCTTCTCCTCTGTTACACCACCCCCCACCCAAACCCCCCATTGAAACAGAGTCAACTCACCCATAGCTCAAATTAAATAAACCAAAAATCAGCTCTAAAAATATTGAACATAATAATCTTGTTAAAATAAACACAACTACTTTACCAGAACAAAATAATAAAATCATTAAATGTGAATTAATGAACATCAGATCTCTTTCCTCTAAATCCCTGTTAACCAATGAACTGATAACTGATCATCATATTGATTGATTCTGTCTGACAGAAACCTGGCTACAATGTAAAAAAAATTGTATAAATGAATCCACTCCTGTTAATTATTAAAATTTTCATGGACAACCGGTTGAGGCAGAGGTATAGCTTCCATTTTTCAGTTGGGATTATTAATTAATAAACTAAATAAACTGAACTTGGTGTCGCAGTGCTCTGAGCGTCTGTTCCTGTCGGCTAAACTCTTCCCTGCGTCTTGCTTCCTGGGCCTCCTGCTGGCTCATATGAGAATGAAGAATGGAAATCACTTTGGATATTGTTGGCTCCTTACCTAGGGCCTCAGTGCTGTCCACCCCTCCAGAGGCTACTAAATACAGGTAGTCCCCGACTTACGAGCGAGTTCCGTTCCTACGAGTCGCTCGTAAGACGAAAACTCGTATGTTGGAACCCGAAACGCGTGTCTCTCGTAAGTCCGGATTTTTGGTCTTAAGTCGGAAAATGTATGCTAGCGCTGCGCCGAACACCCATTTTTCAACACAAACGTGCATCTTACCTCAGAAAACCCTTCATAAATTACAACTGGTCCAAAATTCAGCTGCCCGTATCATGACCCCCTCAATCCACCACATCACACCTGTTTTACAACAGCTTCATTGGCTTCCCATCCCACATCGCATCAATTACAAAATACTCCTCCTTACATTCAAAGCTGTCCACAGCCTCGCTCATCCATACCTTTCAGACATTATTCACAATGCTACACCTGCTCGTACCCTCAGATCCTCTTCTTCTATTCAGCTCATTGTTCCCATTGCTCGTCTTGTTACTATGTGGAGCAGAGCATTCAGAAAACTCACCTGTTTAAAGTAGCCTATGCACTATGATAGCAACTGCATTGTCTTATTTTTATATTTATTCATTTTACTTGTTTTTACTGTGTTTATAATATTGTGTCTGGTTTATTTTTTTATTTTTTATGATTGACAATGTAAGGTGACCTTGAGTGCCAAGAAAGGCGCCTACAAATAAAATGTATTATTATTATTATTATTATTATACTGGTTCATAAACATGCACAGAAGGTTGTTTCCAAACGGTTAGCTAACACACTTTCATCTAAAAACACATACCAGTGCTGTATTTTCTGTATTTTCTTTACAACTTTACTGTTCGTTAGTCCAGAACCTCGTATGTCGATGACGTCGTAAGTCGGGGACCACCTGTACTGATAAAATCATAATAATGTGTGATTTCAATATTCATGTAGATGTTGAAAGTGATAGCTCAAGCATAGACTTAAAAAAAATTAACAGAATCATTTGGTTTTACTCCAAACATCCAAGCATCTACTCACTCTCATCATCACACCATTGACCTGGTTCTGACCTATGGCATAGAGATTAATAACTTGGTAATATTTCCTCAAAGTCCTGTTGTGTCTGACCATTTTTTTATTATCACCTTTGAGTTTACATTAAATGACTACACAGTCACTGAGAATAAATTTCCCCTTAGCAGGTGCTTATCACAAAACGTAACCAAATTTAAAGATTATTTCCATAATTTTCCTCTGTCTTGCAGAGCAATGCATCAGAGAGCAGTGACTTACATCATCTATTCAATACAACTCAGTTTATTTTTATAGTGCCAAATCACAAGAAAGTTGTCTCAGGGCACTTTACAGGAACATTCACAGACATAAAAAAGCCAATTAGTAAAGTTATGTATCTAACGAAGCAGCAGACAAGTTGAATCTTGGCTTTGTTGCAGTCTCCCATCCTGAGCAAGCACAGTGACAACAGTAGAAAGGAAAAACCCTTACATGACAACTGGTTCCTGCTTTTTGGATTCGGCTGGTTCCTGGTCTATCAACACAAAAGGAATACGGCAGCAAATCTGGACCTGGTCAGGCTGCCTGCCTTACATGATGGTTTGGTTCATGTCTCGAGAAACCAGACTTTTGGCTGAATGGATTACATCTTGGGGATTTTCTGAGACAGTGCTGGTGAAGATTCTCAGCCGTCCAGGACATGATAAAATCAAAAAAGGCATTCAATACAGAACAACTGGACTTTATTTGTAGCAACAAGACGTTTCGCTCATCATCCGATGAGCTTTCTCAATTCGATGAGGAGACTGTGAGAGGGAGAGAGAAGTGGTTCCATTGGTATGGTCAATTTTAATTTGGACATTTCTGAAGCGAGTGGACCGACACAGACTGAAGGTAGATGTCATTAAAGTTCTGCCTGTCTCCAAAAATAATCATGTTTATATGACATTTGGCTCCCCGACTGGCCTTGATAGGCCGTCTTATCTCAAAACGCCTGGGATGTTTTGTAAACTTGACGCTCTCATCCTCCCAAATCTGCTACTCCATGGACGTCAGTGGAGCCCAGCTGAAAAAACATTTGTCATCGGTTCAGAACTTTGGCTTCGTTTTCTGGCAGTGGCCGGCAGCCCCCCCCCCCCAAGTACCTGCCTTTGAGACTCCTCTCTCCTCCCCCTTCTGCGTAATGTCGGTGTCATTATGTGCTTGTGTGCGAGACTTTTTTTCATTACCATATGTTTGATCTGCGTGCAGAAATAAAAAAAATGTTATGGAATTATATGGAATTTTTTTTGTCTCCAAACCCTGTATGTCATTTTTCAGCACTTTTATTGTCTAAAGTCTTCGAGGCTCAACGTGACTTATCTGTTTAAATAAAGGTTGAATGAAGAAACCTCCAGCAGAACCAGGCTCAGGACAAGCGACTTTGACCGGCTGGGTTTAAGAGGACAGAAAGGAGAGGCAAACAAACACAGAATGGCAGGGCCAGTTATTAATTTTTTTATTTATACAATTTATTAATAAAAAAACAATACAAAACAATCCCATAAATGATAACATACAACATACAGAGGGTGAGCGGACGCAAGCGCACCTTGGCTGCCGTTGCTCCTCGTACTTTTTGCTCCTTGAGCTTTTTTTGTTACTTTCTGCTGTTTTTTTTTCACCGACCCTTGTTGGGCATTTCTACCTTTCTGTGATTTAGTTTTAGAGCAACTGTCTTTTCTGACTGCGTTGTGGATCTGCAGACGTTACACGCTGCCGGTCAAAGCAGATGGCCGCTTGTCCTGAGCCTGGTTCTGCTAGAGGTTTCTTCCTTCTAAAAGGGAGTTTTTCCTTTCCACTGATGCCACTGTGCTTGCTCAGGATAAGAGACCGTAGCGAAGCCAAGATTTGACTTGTTTGCTTGATTCATTAGATAGAAAACTTTACTAGTCTAACCGGAATTTTAGTAGGAGCTGCTAGCTCCCACTATTTCTAGCACGAATTTAGCTTAGAGAACCACGTAGCTGCATTTATTGTTCGCTTACCTGCTGCCTCTCTCAACTTCCTGTGTCCTCTGGACTGTTCTGGATTCCCTCCTGTGCTCCTTCAAGGTAATGCTCGTTCAAGTTACCTCTCTCTCCTTCTTGTATATCTTTTTCGGAGCCGTGGGCCTGCTGTTAGTGGCTTGCTCCGTGCTAGCTTCCACCGGCTCAACAATGTTGACCTACTCCGCTTCGCAGTTGTTTGAACTTAACAACTGCTCCATTCCTCCTGTTTCCGCCATCAAACAACTGGGACTTCTGCGTAGACCTCGTTATATCCATAGAAGCTCTTGAAAGAAAACTGTTTATTCTCAAGCGAGCTCTGGCTCGATTACTACTGTATGGACTGAGAGACGTGTCGCACGTGTCGCACCTCGATGTCGTCATCAGAACACTGCGTCTGTAGTTCCTTGTAGTCCACAGCGCACGAAGTGGCAAGGAAAACGTGGAGTGGACTTAAGTCTGCTTAAACCGGTTCAAAAAGCTCCTATTCCAACTGGTATTAGAACTTTTCAATGTGCAGTCACTATCCAATAAGTCATGTTTAATTCATGATCACATTCTGGAGAAGAACTTGGACCTCATGTGTCTTACAGAAACTTGGCATCAACCTGATGTGTTCAGTTCTCTAAATGAAGCTTGTCCCTCTGGATACAGTTATCTGCAGAGAGCCCGCAGCACTGGCAGTGGTGGTGGTCTGGCGGTAATTTATCGCAGTAATTTAAAATTGTCTCATCTGTCTTCTCAGGAGTTTTCTTCGTTTGAATGTCTGGCCTTCAGCTTCAAAGCCCCACTTCTGATGAATTTTATACTGATTTATAGACCTCCCAAACCGCATGTTTCATTTAACTCAGAAATGCATGACCTCCTCACTTTTTTCTGCACCTCCCTTGTGAAGAACATTTTTCTTGGCGACTTAAATATCCACATGGACAATTCCTCTTCATCTCTGGCAACAGATTTTAAGTCTCTTCTGGACTCTCTTAATCTCACTCAACACGTTGACGCCCCTACGCACAGCAGGGGCATACTCTGGATTTGGTGATTACAGACACTGTACTCATCAATAACTTATCTGTATATGACCTGGGTGTCTCAGGACCACAGTGTCATCTCCCTGGAAGTGCCTTCATCTTCGCCTGCTTCAAACCCAAAACGACCTATCCAGTTCCGTGACTATAAAAACATCTCCCCTGATGTTTTGTCTGCTGATCTTCACGCCCTGACCTCTGTCAATCACTCATCTGCAGATGACTCTGTGAATTACTACAACCAATCTCTCCAGGAGCTTCTGGACCTACATGCTCCCTTGAAGACAAGACTGGTGTCTTTCTCCCGTTCAGCCCCCTGGTACACTGGTGAGCTGTGCAGGATGAAGGCAACTGGCCGTGCTATTGAGAGACGTGTAAAATCATCTGGTCTCTCTGTGCATAAGCAGGCATATAAAGAACATCAGAAAGCGTACGCCTATTCTCTTAAAGAAGCACGCTCCAAATATTATTCTAACATCATCAACACCTGCCCTGGAAACTCTAAACAGCTCTTCTCCACAATAACTCATCTGCTTAATCCCATCAAACAAACTCCTGAGGACTCTGCTAAAAAATGTCACCTGTTCCTTTTGTCATTTAAAGACAAAGTTGACACTATCAGATCTCAGCTTCACAACCTCCTCGTTCTCAGTGTGCCATCTACCCATCTGCATTCTGGGACCCTAAACAGCTTTGATGAAGTTGTTCAGAATGAGGTGGAGGCCATCATCAAGAAAATGAAGCCTTCATCCTGCGCCCTGGATCCCTTCCCCTCGTCTCTCATAAAATCCAATCACTTTGCAATTAGCCCATTAATCACACAAATAATAAATCAGTCTCTACAATCTGGTCATGTTCCACTGCCTCTAAAAACTGCCATCATTAGGCCTCTTCTGAAAAAATCTAATTTGGATCCCGACATTTTTTCTAATTACCGCCCAATTTCCCACCTCCCTTTTCTGTCTAAAGTGCTGGAAAAAGCTGTTGCTGCTCAGCTGCAGGACCACCTACAACAACACTCTCTGTATGAGAAGTTCCAGTCTGGATTCAGAGTAGCTCACAGTACTGAGACTGCATTGCTGAGAGTTACCAATGATGTCCTCTTGGCTGCTGACACTGGTTCTCCCTCCATCCTTGTCCTCCTTGACCTCACTGCAGCCTTCGACACTGTGGACCATAGTATCCTCCTCCACCGTCTTCATGTGGAGGTCGGTCTCTGCGACACAGTCCTGGACTGGTTCAAATCTTTCCTCTCCAATAGGCTGGAATGTGTTAGTCTTGGCAACGCCACGTCCCAGACAGTCTGTGTCTCCTGTGGTGTCCCTCAGGGGTCAGTTCTGGGGCCCCTGCTGTTTTCCCTTTACATGCTGCCTTTAGGTCAAATTATTAATCAGTTCAACATTTCTTTTCACTGTTATGCCGACGATACACAGCTTTACATCAGGACTGGAGCATCCTCATCTTCCACCTTGTCATCTCCATCTTCACTCACTGCCCTCTCTGCCTGCCTGGAGGCAATTAGGGCATGGATGAATCAGAACTTTCTTCAATTAAACTGCTCCAAGACTGAGGCCATACTGATTGGCACCCCTCACCAGGTACAAACATCTCCTATAACAACACTTTCCTTTTCTGGACAAGACATCCCCCTCTCCACCTCTGTTACTAATCTTGGAATAAAAATGGACTCCAATCTTACATTTGAGAATCACATTAAGCATCTGTTTAAAACTTGCTTCTTCCATCTTCGAAACATCTCCAGACTTCGCCCATCCCTAACTTTTTCCGATGCTGAGAAGCTCGTCCATGCTTTTGTCTCCTCCAGGCTCGACTACTGCAACTCCCTGTTTATTGGAATCCCTGGCAAAAACCTTCAGAAACTTCAATATATTCAAAACAGTGCAGCAAGGATCTTGTTGAGAGTTCGTAAATTTGAACATATTACACCCATTCTCCATAACCTTCATTGGCTTCCTGTCGCCTACAGAATTCAGTACAAAACTGCTCTCATTACACATCAATGCTTACATGGAGCTTCACCAGATTATCTGAAGGATATTCTTATTCCATACTCATCCACCCGGTCTCTGCGGTCACAGAACAGTAATCTCCTTCACATTCCGAGAACCAAATTAAGGACCATGGGAGACCGGGCTTTCAGTGTGGCTGCCCCCCGCCTGTGGAACTCTCTTCCTGACTGCCTGAGAGCTCCACAGTCACTGGTTGACTTTAAGAGCGGCTTGAAGACCTTTCTTTTCAACCGAGCATACTCTACCTCCTCATGATTCTACCTTTGATCTTAGTTGATACTGTTATTGATTTTATTTGTTTTATTATTTGTTTTATTGACATTTAATTCTGTTGCACTTTGTAGCACTTTGAGATTTTCATTAATGAAAAGTGCGTTATAAATTAAATTCATTATTATTATTATTATATAAAATGAAAGGCAGCAGAAAGAAGAAAAAATCTTATTATATCTGTCCCTTTTTTCAAACAATTAGTTCAAACAATAATAATCTTCAAGTAAAAGAACAAAATGAATAACTTTCTAATTTTTCTAACTCTAATACAATACACATTAAGCTACTTCGTGTATTTTTTTAACAATTCAGTTTTGATCATTTTCTTAAATGTACACATTGACTTGGCATTTTTAACTTCATTCTCCAAACCATTCCATAATCTAATTCCCTGGATTGAGGTAGAATGTCCCTTCAAACTAGTTCTGAATTTTGGTTTTATAAACATTTCTGTTCCCTTAAGATTATAACAACTTTGTCTTTTAACAAAATGCATTTGGATATTTAAAGGTAATGTGTTATTCTGAGCCCTATACATAACTGATAAAATATTATAATCTACCAAATCATGGAACTTCAATAACTTCAGTTGATAAAATAATGTACTTGATGGATGACGGTAATGTTTTCTAGTGATAATTCTTACAGCTCTTTTCTGTAATACAAAAATAGGCTTTGTGATCTTTTTCCACATTTACCCCCAAACATCAATACAATAGATTAAGTGTGGAGCGTGGCAAAAAGTGTGTGTGCTGGGTGAGTGTGGTCCTTCATGATGCAGGTGTCTCTCTTCCTGCATCTGGAGGTGTAAATGTCTGTGATGGTGGGGAGACTGACTCCAACATCTTCTGTGCAGCCTTCACCACTCTCTGCAGAGCTTTTCTTTCTGCAGCTGTGCAGCTGTAACGCTTATTAAGACTAGGCGCCTGACCACGGCCAGATATGGTAATAGGCAGTCAGAAAAGGTTCAGCTGAGGAGCCTGTTGTGTGAATAAAAACACCATCAGACAAGAAGTTTAAGTTTAAGGTTTTTGTATTGTATATACTTAAGGTATTGATAAAAATAACATTTGTAATAATAATAATAATTTTCTGAGTATAACCAATAGACAAAATACACACAACAAAACAGACAATGATTACAACCAAAAGACAAAATACACACAACAAAACAGAACCTGATTAAACCCAAGAGTTCTTGTTTTTTCTTTTTCTATTTTAAATCAGTTCTTGAATCCCGGATGATTAATGGGCGGGAAGGTCATGTTGATCTCTATATATCATCAAAAAAGCGTTCAATACAAGATCAACTGGACTTTATTTGTTGCAAAAGACGTTTCGACCCCTATCCAGGAGGCTTTTTCAATTCACTGAAACCAAAACCATTTACCAGAGACTTCAAGGGAACCCCCTACTGTTAAGGTGTGATCTGTCAATTTACATGTATGTGTTACCTCAGCTTGCAATTTACATATGATGGTGCGTGATTTCTTTAGACTGTTATAACTCCACACGCTCACTTTTTGGTTTCAGTGAATTGAAAAAGCCTCCTGGATAGGGGTCGAAACGTCTTCTGCAAAAAATAAAGTCCAGTTGATCCTGTATTGAACGCCTTTTTGATTTTATCATGTCCTGGACGACTGAGAATCTTCACCAGCATATATCTATATATCCCAGATAAGGCACTCTTTGTCCATTTGCTCCTTCTATTTCCAACAGGTTGTTTATTGGTTTTATTTCATGATCCCTGGGTAAGTATTGTAGAAGGAGTAGGGGATAGTAGTAACCTGTGAGCCGGAATCAAGGAGGCAGTTGAACTGATCTCCTTTTATTTGAACTTGACCTGTGCTCTTTGTGCCAACAAGACCTTGTGGCAGTGTCATTGTCTTGTGTTCTTTGGGACCGTTCATATACACAGCTTCTGTGTGTCCCACTACAGAAGCTGTTTCTAGTTTAATGATTTTGAATTTTTGGCATCCCATTCTTGCTGCTTTTGACGTAACAGTTTCTTTTTCTGCTCAACTAGACTGGAGTTTGCTTTATTTGTGCAAGAGGAGGAAAGATGTCCATCTTCTCCACAATTAAAACAGTACCAGGGCTTGGGCTTGGATTTTAACTGAGGTGAAGAAGAGTAGGATTTGTTCTGTCTTGATAGGGACTTGAATTCAGCTGGACTCTTCCTGGACAGAAGTTGAGACATTTGCTGCTGTAATTTCTGGAGTTGTTTTTTCATTTCTTTCAGCTCTTCATTGGATGTAGAAAGTCCACAAGGACAGGCACTTTGGGACTGGACGTGAACTTTCTGTTTTGATGCTCCAATGTGCTTTTTCATCAGTGATTCTTTAGCATGTTGTCTGTCTTCTTCTGTCCTCAGTAGCAACAACAACTCAGAAAAGGATGGTGGGTTATCCTTCTTTTGTTCCAGCTGCAACTTGGTTATGACAGTGTTGTCCCAACAACCACGACAAAACTGGTTCAGCAGATGTTTATTTATGTCAGCAGGTGAGATCCCTCCTTGCTTCACAACAGTATTAAGAGTGAGCAGAAGTCTTTGAAGGTAAGTTGACGGTCTTTCTCCTGGATTTTGCAGAATGTTTAAGTATTGCGCATACAATTCTTCACCATCCTGCACTGTTCCAAAGGCAGAATCCAATATATTTAGCAAAACTGTTGGTGTTGTGTTGGGGCCCAAACCTTTAACCAAGTCAGCTGCAGGGGATGACAGGCTCTCTGTGATTCGTCTGGTGACGTGCAGTGCTGAAAGGCTGGGGTCAGCAAGCAGAGATTCAATCTGGGAACGCCAAGACTCAAAATCAGCTTCATTGCTTGGCTTAGGAAGCCTTCCTGAAAAAGTACGTAGACGAAGTGGGGTTGGACCAGTCAAATCAGTATTTCGGACCACATGCTCAACAACAACCCGTTGTATTTGAGGTGGATTGAGGTCATTGATGGACAGTGGCAGCCTTGGAGCGGGTCCAGTTGGCCTGCGACGGGGTCGTACTCCTTGGTCCTCTTTTGCTTTTTCTCCATCCTCCTCCTCATCATCGTCATCTTCATAGTCGTCATTATCATTATCACCAAAGTGCTCATCTGCTCCTGCTACATGCAAATGTTGACCTTTCTGGCTCATTACTGTCTTCAGGACATCTTCAAAACGATGGCCACTTTGATCAGCTATTTTCTTAAGTTCAGCTATGTAGTTGGGCTGAGGGCTGCTGCTACTGCTGTCCGCTGTGGCTGCGTACTCGAGTGCCAAGGCAGTAACATGGAACACACGGTCAGTGTTAATTTTAGAGGAATAAGTATAAGGTAGAAGCGGTTGTAATGCAGAAAAAGCAGTTACATCCGCAAACACAACAATCAGGTATTTAAAAAAAACTGCTTGAGGAATCAGTTATATACAAAGTACGATTAATTTTACCATAGCTACCCAAGCAATCAAGTATTTCTCCATCGGCCTCGGTTCTAGTAGTACCTGTAATCATCACTGACTGTGATATATTTATACCAGATTTGACAACACAATCCATCTTTACTTTTTTCTTCTTCCCCAAGACTGAAATAAATGTTCAAAAGTGTAAATAAGTAACCCAAAAAATACACACCCACAGGCTCCTGGCTAGCTCGCCACGTGTAACGCTTATTAAGGCTAGGCGCCTGACCACGGCCAGATATGGTAATAGGCAGTCAGAAAAGGTTCAGCTGAGGAGCCTGTTGTGTGAATAAAAACACCATCAGACAAGAAGTTTAAGTTTAAGGTTTTTGTATTGTACATACTTAAGGTATTGATAAAAATAATATTTGTAATAATAATAATACTTTTCTGAGTATAACCAATAGACAAAATACACACAACAAAACAGACCCTGATTAAACCCAAGAGTTCTTTTTTTTCTTTTTCTATTTTAAATCAGTTCTTGAATCCCGGATGATTAATGGTCCATCAATCAATAATCTGGTTTGTAGTTCATGATCCAGGGTAATATGTCCAGAAAAAACAAATGGTTTGGTGTAATTTAAGTCCTACCGCACAGCTGCGATGATCCGATAGCTCGCCATCCTGGGTGGGAACAGGGGGTAAAAAAAAACCTGACCGTCGAGTGGTTGACACAAAACACCCAATACAATCCTCCGGTCATGTTAATTTGGCTTGATACAGCGGGTTTCTCCCATGATTTATGAAAACGCCGAGCTCAAGCAGCTAGCCACAGCGTTAGCAGCACAACTATGACGGAACACCCGAGTTCACCTCTGACCCTGAATTTAAAGCGTGCCGTCATATTGTCCCTTTCAAAATAAAATACAGGTTAATTATTTTGTGCAGGTTACACAGCCTCCATGCCACACGTTGATGCTGGAGCACAGGATGCTCTCCACTGCACACCTGTAGAAGGAGGTGAGGACTGAGCTTCTCAGACCAGCTCGTCTCAGCCGTCTGAGGAAGTAGAGTCTCTGATGACCTTTCTTGATCAGGCTGGTGGTGTTGTTGCTCCAGCTGAGGTTATCATTCATGTGTACACCCAAGTAATTGTACCTGGAGACCACTTCCACCACATATCCTCTTATGTTCAGTGGGGTGTGGGTGTGTTTGTTCCTTCTGAAGTCCACAACTATTTCCTTCGTCTTCTTCACATTCATGTGAAGGTTGTTCTTCCTGCAACAGCTTCCCCCTCCTGCCTGTAGTTGGACTCATCATTGTTTGTGATGCATCCCACCACAGCTGTATCATCTGCAAACTTTACAATATGACAGCCTGGATGGGTAGCTGCTCAGTCATATGTGAGCAGAGTGAACAGAAGAGGGCTCAACACACAGCCTTGGGGGGACCCCGTGCTAAGAGTTATGGTGGAGGAGGAGAAGTTGTGGATCTTCACATATTGTGCTCTGTTTGTTAACAAGTCTAGGACCCAGTTGCATAGTGAGGGACTGTGTCCCAGTGTGAATAGTTTGTCCATCAGAGTTTGGGGGATCATGGTGTTGAAAGCAGATGTGAAGTCCACAAAGAGCATTCGGACGTATGAGTCCTTCTGCTCTAGGTGGGTGAGAGCAATGTGGACCACAGAGGAGATGGCATCCTCTGTTGATAGGTTCTCGTGGTATGCATACTGATGAGGGTCCTCGTTGATGTTGACGGTTGTTTTGATATGGGTTATGACCAGTTTTTCGAAGCATTTAAAGACTATCGGGGTGAGGGCCACTGGCCGATTGTCATTCAGACCAGTCACTGTAGAGCTTTTTGGGACTGGGATGATGGTGTCGGCCTTGAGGCAGGTGGAAACTGTTGCCAGAGTGAGGGAGGAGTTAAAGATGTCAGACAGCACCTTGCAGAGCTGATTTGCAGACTTTCAGCACTTTCCCCGGGATGTTGTCTGAGCCAGTTGCTTTGTGAGGATTAATCCTCCTGAAAGTACTCCTCTATTCTTTGCCTATGCCTCTATGCCTTTTTTTGATTTTATCATAATAATAATAATAATAATAATAATAATAATAATAAACTTTATTTGTATAGCACCTTCCTACAATGCCTTGCATTGACCAAGGTGCTTAACAGGATAAAAAGATGAATAAACTGGAACAATAAATCAATGAAAATAGAATAAGAAACAACAGCAATAAAAGAAGGCAATGGAAATAAAAATGCTACATACTAAAATACCAAAGTAATAAAAGTTACACACTGAAAGCTTTTTTGAACAAGTGGGTCTTCAGTCTGGTTTTGAACAGAGTCAGATCAGAGGTGGCACGCAGCTCAAGGGGGAGACTGTTCCAGGCTTTTGGGCCGGCAACAGAAAATGACCGGTCTCCCCATTGTTTGTACCTTGAGCGAGGCACCTCCAGCAGGTGTTGACTGGCAGATCGTAAATCTCTGCTGGGCTGATGGACTTTCAAAAGTTCTGAGATGTAGAGAGGTGCAAGTCCATTCAGAGCTTTGAAAACAAACAGGAGCAGCTTGAACTGTATCCTGAACTGAACCGGGAGCCAGTGTAGAGAGGACAGGACAGGAGTGATGTGTTCATATTTTCATGTGTTGGTCAAAAAGCGCGCGGCAGAGTTCTGTACAAGCTGTAAACGGGAGATGGAGGATTGATTAATACCAACATACAAAGCATTACAATAATCAAGTCTGTCAATAGTCAATCATGTCCTGGACGACTGAGAATCTTCACCAGCATACTCCTCTATTCATTCGAACTCATCTGGTCACACAGACTCATGTTCGTGCTGTTGTGCGGTGTATTGTTTTTGCACTATTAGCATATTTCTTAGTTTATATCTTAGATCAGTGGTCCCCAACCTTTATTGCCTCACGGTCCGGTTTAATGTCAGACTATATTTTCATGGACCGGGGGGAGAGTCTGAGGGTCGTACCCCAGATAATTTTGGATAAATTAGATACCATTGCCTGCATTCTGTTGTGTTTTACAAAGGTTTAGTCAAGTCAAGTCAAGACAACTTTATTTGTAGAGCACATTTAAAACAGAAACTGTTATTAAAGGATAAATTAGATACCATTGCCTGCATTCTGTTGTGTTTTACAAAGGTTTAGTCAAGTCAAGTCAAGACAACTTTATTTGTAGAGCACATTTAAAACAGAAACTGTTATTAAAGTGAAGAAAGTTCATTCTCAATAGTCCAGGTATCAAATACGCTCATTCTCTTTTTCTTTTTTTTTTTTCCATTTATAGATGGCCTCCCTTCACACCTTTTAGCCATCCTCTCACTCCAATTTTTTTTATTTTTTTTTTAAGAGAGAAAGAAAGAAAAGAGAAAGTAAGACAACAAATCAACAATTATCAACCAAAAAAGCACAAGGCAAACACACCCAACCTCCGTCCACAATCCTGCAAAGCACATGACAGAACACAACAATGGAACCTACATGCATAAAGACTAATAATATTCATGAGCTTGCAGTAGAATTCTATAAATACACATACCCATATCTACAAATATATATATACAGTAGTATACATACATATACTTTTATATTCATTTATATACCCATCTACGTATCTGCATATATCTATATATACATCCCTGCATCCATTTGTGTGTGGTTGTGAGCATGCATAAGTGTATAAGGTTCCTCCAATAGAACATTTAGTAGCGACTGTGAAGCATCAGAGATCCGTCCCCCCAAAGCCCGAGGCAGACGAAGGAGCGATCAAAGTCCAAGACCCCAGGAAGGACCCCGAGCCCAGAGTCCCCAGGACCGCCCGAACAGGAAGAGCCACTAGCCCACTCCCCAGATCCTACCAAGGGGAAGAACCGGACGAACCCCTACCAGCGCATAAAGTCTTTATCCGCTCATTTAAAGTCAACCAGTGACTGTGGAGCTCTCAGGTCGTCAGGGAGGGAGTTCCACAGGCGGGGGGCAGCCACACAGAATGCTCGGTCTCCCATGGTCCTCAATTTGGTCCGAGGAATATGAAGGAAATTACTGTTCTGTGATCGTAGAGACCGGGTGGATGAATATGGTGCAAGAATGTCCTTTAGATAGTCAGGTGAAGTGCCGTGCAAGCATTGATGGGTAATGAGAGCAGTTTTGTACTGAATTCTGTAGGTGACAGGAAGCCAATGGAGGTTATGGAGAATGGGTGTAATATGTTCAAATTTACGAACTCTCAACAGAATCCTTGCTGCACTGTTTTGAATGTATTGAAGTTTCTGAAGGTTTTTGCCAGGGATACCAATAAACAGGGAGTTGCAGTAGTCGAGCCTGGAGGAGACAAAGGCATGGACGAGTTTCTCAGCATCAGGAAGTCATTGGAGGACGACTGCTCTAACCACTCATCCACAGCCGCCCAAACCACACCAAATGTAAACGTTTCCATTTCCATGTTGGTTTAAGTCAATTAGTTGTGGTAGCCATCTTGAATTATGGTGACTCCCAAAGTAAATCACTTGTGGATGCACATCCATGATCAGATTCTGGGTGTTTCATTGAAAGCTGTTCAAGTTTTACAAACAAACTTTGTGCAGTTAGCACACGAAGGATGTGTCAGACACACCAGCTTTTAGCACAATATCTAGTTGGCTGGGTTGAAGTCATTTGTGTTGTTACTTGAATAGTTTTGACTTTTAAAAGTTGTAGATTGTCACAACTAAATAAGATTTGACCGGTTGTAAACGGATAGATGCACATCCAGAGGTTACTTCCTTGAGAGTTTCGCTGAAATCCGTCCACTGGTTCTGGTTCTTGAGATATTTTAACTATATAGACAACTATACACTCAACACACGCTCATGCGCTCATTCAATTTGCACTACTGTTTGTATTACATTACTGTCTATAGTCATACTACTGTTTACATCTATATTTACACTACTTTTTATATCCACACTACTGCTGATTTAGATATTCTTTTTACTAGCCTTATTGTATATGTCACTTTACCTCTGTACCAATATCAAAGACGTCATACGTGTACTGTGTACATAAACTTCATACGCTGCTTTGTCACTTTATTACAAATGTCAATGTCAGAACCTTCATTTTATTTTATAGATATGATTTTTATACCTTTATACTACTATGCTAAAACTCAGGACAGTACCACACTTTTATTATTTCATTGTATGCTTATGTTTATTAAATGTTTTAATGTTTAAATGGTTGCACCGGGGCTCTAAGAGAAATGCAATTTCAATCCTGTGTATGTCCTGTACATATCGCCGTTTTGACAATAAAGTTGACTTTGACTTTTGAACTAAACACACACACACATGCGCACTGTACTTCTGCAGTGAGTACAGTTAAATGCGGGCCGAGATGGTGTAGAGGCAGGGCAGCCAGCTCAGGACCGGAAGGTCCCGGGTTTGATCCCCAGTCACGGCATACCTCGTTGTGTCCCTGGGCAAGACACTTAACCCCGAGTTGCTCCCGGTAGGACTGGCTGGCACCTTGCATGGCTGACCACCACTACCGGTGTATGAATGTGTGCATGAGTGGGTGGATGGCTGGTACTGTGAAGCGATTTGGGGCCCCTCATAGGGGGCTGGAAAGCTCTATATAAGTAAGCTCCATTTACCATTTACCATACACACACAAAGAGAAAAACCTTGCTTTTTGCCTTTGGTGGCGACAATAAAAAAAAACTGAACCAAAATACTGAAAAACATGCTTTTTAGTCCAACAGCACGTCAGTGAAATAAATAAAAGTAACCAGAAAGTCTATAGGCTTGATGAGTTTCTTTCATGGTGTCACATTTTCTAGGTTTCCCTCAAGTGCCTGACACATTCAGATTTAAACGTTCACAATATGAGAGGAATCTGCTTCACCTCATCAATGTGACCACAACAATGAGTCCCGCAGACTAAGTTCCAATCAGATCTCACACAGACAATATTTCACATTATGTCACTTGCTTTCAATATCACCCTGAGTTACTCCAACCAAGGCGCAGCCTGGCATCTGTGTGTCTCCTAATAGGGTCATTAATATTCATCTCTTCAGAGAGAAGCTGAGTAGCACAGAGAGCATTCACACACACCAGAGAACACACAGACACCTCAAACAGAAATCACTTGACTGCTCAAATATAATTACTTGACTGCTGACTGCATTTAGGAGGTGCATAGATTATTATCCATCGTTTTAAAAAAATTGTCTTTTATATTTTAAAATTTAAAGGGCAGCACAGTGGTGCAACTCGTAGAGCTGCTGCCTCTCAGCAAGCAGTCACCAGTTCAAATCCCAGTCTGGGGGCCTTTCTGGTTGGAGTTTGCATGTTCTCTCCATGCATGCGTGGATTTTCTCTGGATACTCTGGTTTTCCAGACCAAAAACATGCATGTTAGGCTGAGTGGTAACTCTAAATTGTCCCTAGGTGTGAGTGAGAGAGTGAATGGTTGTTTGTCTCGTTTGTCTCTATGTGACTCTGTGATGGACTGAGACCTGTCCAGGGTGTCCTCTGCCCCTTGCACAGTGATTGCTGGACATGGGCACCTGTCATTTCATTTTTCATTTATTCATTTATATAGCACTTTACACAACCACGGTGGTGGTGACCAAAGTGCTTAACAAAAAACAGTGCAGTACTTAAAAAGACAGATTAAAAATCAAGAAAAACACAACATAAAAGCAAAAATAAAACCAGAAATGTCACCACATATTTAATTACTAAAAGCCAGTTTGAATAAAAAAGTCTTAAGCTTTGATTTAAAAGGGCCAAGTTCAGTAATCTGGCGTAGCTCAAGTGGGAGTGTATTCCAGAGTCGAGGTGCGGCCGCAGAAAAGGCACGGTCACCCCAACGTTTATATTTTGTCCGTGGAACAGAGAGCAAGAGTTGGCTATCTGACCTCAGAGACCTGGAGCGGGCGGGGAAACTTAACAACTCCGTTATATAAGTAGGAGCGAGGCCATTCAGAGCTTTAAAAACAAATAATAAAAGTTTAAAATCTATCCTAAAACGGACAGGAAGCCAATGTAGAGAGAATAAAACAGGTGTGATGTGGTCCCATCTAGGAGTGTTGGTTAAAAGGCGAGCTGCTGCATTCTGAACAAGCTGGAGGCGGCTCAGTGATGACTGAGGCACACCAACATACAGAGCGTTACAATAATCGAGCCTAGAACTGATAAAAGCATGAACAGCCTTCTCCAAGTCACAACGGTTTAAAAAGGGTTTGACCTTTTTTAAAAGACGTAAATAAAAAAAGCCAGACCGGACAACAGAGGCGATCTGTTTATCAAAATGTAAAGCCTTATCAAAGGTCACTCCGAGGTTTTTCACACTGTCACTGAAGTTAATATTCACATTTCCCAGGCCAGTTGCATCTTTGTTACCAAATAAAATCCATTCTGTTTTACTGTCATTTAAAAATAGGAAGTTATTGTTTAGCCAATGTTTGATTTCAGAGATGCAGTCAAAGAGAGAACACATTGGGTTACTGGATCCAGGCCTTAATGGTAAATAGATCTGCAAATCATCTGCATAAAAATGAAAGTTGACATTGTGTTGTCTTATAATAGATCCAAGTGGCAACAGGTACAAGGAAAAGAGCAGAGGGCCCAAAATAGAACCCTGGGGCACCCCACACAGAAGAGGGGCTGTAGAGGAAGAGTAGCCATTGAGCAAGATAGAGAAAGTCCTATCAGATAAATAGGACGTGAACCACTTCAGGGCCGTGCCACGAATCCCAACAAAATCATGGAGGCGAGACAGAAGGACAGAGTGGTCCACAGTGTCAAAGGCTGCTGTGAGGTCGAGAAGCACCAGAGCTACTGGGCATCCAGAGTCAACTGACTGAGCTATGTCGTTATGGACTCTCAGTAATGCAGATTCTGTGCTATGCCGGGATCTAAAACCAGATTGAAATTCATCAAGGAGTGTGCTTTTTTCCAAAAAAGGCTGAATTTGCATAAGAACGATTTTTTCTAAAACTTTGGAGAGGAAGGGTAAATTAGAAATGGGTCTAAAATTAGATAAAACCAAGGGATCAAGATTTGTTTTTTTGAGAAGGGGGCGGACTGTTGCATGTTTAAAAGCAGAAGGCACAACTCCAAGGGACAGACATGAATTGAAAAAAGCAAGAAGATAAGGACCAATAATATTAAATACCTCTTTCAATAATCTAGTGGGGATAAAATCAGTGGGGCAGTTAGTGGGTTTAACAGATTTAACTATTTTGTCCAAGAGGGAATATGACACTGGTTCAAACTGTTCGAATAAAGCAGAACCAGCAGAGATAGGTGAAAACTCAGAAACAGAAGTAGCAGGTGCACCTGTGGCTTGTCTAACTGATGCAACTTTATCAATAAAAAATGATAGAAAGTTCTCACAGGTGGAGGCTGAGGCATCAGGTAAGACTGAGGTGGGTGGATTTAAAACAGAGTTGATTGTATTAAATAAAACCCTGGGGCAATGGCTACTGTTTGTGATGACATTAGATAGAAATTGTGATTTTGCATCATTAACGGATCTCTGATACAAAACAAGAGTTTTCCTTAATAAAACCAAAGAATCATGTTGCCTGTCATGCTTCCACTGTCTTTCAGCTCTTCTGCACTGCCTCCTGAGTTTACATGCAGTAGGATTTTTCAGCCAAGGCTCAGCTCTGTGTTTAGAATGCCTGAACTTGACTGGAGCAATAGAGTCCAGGATCCCACTGCAGGTTTCAGAAAACAGTGACAAAAAATCTTTGGGACACAGAGAAACATCAGGACCAACTGAATAAAACTGTGAGTCCATAAAAGCCGTGGTGAACTGTCCGGCACTGGCTGAGGTGAGACAGCGGCGATGACAACCCGCAGCCAGAGGCCTCCTGGCCGGTTGTGGGGCTGTAAATTGGAAAAAAATAGGGAAATGATCCGAGATGGCAGACTCAGAAATTTCACAGTGAGAAATGGACAGTCCATGAGAAATAATAAGGTCCAGAGTATGTCCAAGATGATGCGTTGGTGCATTAACTGATTGTGTTAAGTTAAAAGAATCCAAAAGCTTTAAAAACCTGTGACCCCCATGACCCAAAATGGAAGAATCGTGTAAAAATATTGGATGGATTTTATAATTAACTCTTAAAGACAAATGCAAAGGCTAGCATTCCTTAGAGGAATGCACATTGCCCTTCACCTTTCATGCCATAGTTTTATATGGTTACAACAGGGATGTCTCTCCTATATGTTCAGGATGACCCTCCACTGCTACCACACTCGTTTTAGCTTAATATCTGTAAACTTTATTGAGTTACTGTATAGTTATTTTTCGTTTGCTCATTTTCCTTAGCCATCTTGAATTGGGGTAGCTTGAAAAGTAAATCAGTTGGTGTTGTACAACAAAACCACATCACATGCCGCTTCTCATAAATAACACAGAAGTAGAGGTGGTGGAGAGCACCAGGTTCTTTGGGGTGCACATAACCAATCAGCTGTCTTGGTCAAGAAACACTGGGTCCCTACAGAAGAAAGCCCAGCAGTGTCTGTGCTTCCTCTGAAAAGATCACATCTCCCACCCCATGTCCTCACTGCATTCAACAGAGGAACCATCAAGAGCATCACGACCAGCTGCATCTCAGTTTTTAGCTTCTCTCCACTGGCTTCCTGTCAACTTCAGAACTGAATTCAGAATCTTACTTCTAACCTACAAAGCTCTCAACAACCTAGCTCCATCTTATATTACATATCTTATTGTTTCATATTTTCCTAACAGAGTACTTTCATCTCGGACTGCAGGCTTACTTGTGGTTCCTAAAGTTTCCAAAAGCAGAATGGGAGGAAGATCTTTCAGTTGTCAGGTTCCTCTCTTGTGGAACCAACTTCCAGTTTCTGTCCATGAGGCTGACACATTGTCCAGTTTTAAGACTTTTCTTTTTGATAAATCTTATAATTAGGGTTGGCTTGTTATGCTGCTATAGACTTAGACTACTGGAGGACAAATTGACCTACGGTAATTTCCTTAAATGAATTGTTAAAATGGAATAGTTTTCATTTGATATTATTTCTATCTTAACATGTGATTCTCAACCTGCCATTGTGTATCTGTTCCTCTCAAACCCTGCTGGTGGAAGCAGATGGCTGCTTGTCCTGAGCCTGGTTCTGCTAAAGGTTTCTTCCTCATGAGGGAGTTTTTTCTTTCCACTGTCGTCTTCATGCTTGCTCAAGATGACAGTTCTGTTACAGAGTTAAATTCAAAGCAGTCTGCTCCTAAGATAATGTTAATTTGTTTTTATACATGAATGTTTCTGTTTAGGGCCATAAGATGACGTGTGTGTTGTGACTTGGCATTACGGTATATACATTAATTTCATTTAATTTAATTAATGGAAGCTGACCGGCTGCAGACTGGAAGGATTTGAGGATGGTGGTGAGGACGGCAGAGAAAATCATTGGCACCCCTCCCATCCATCCAGGACAGTACAGTAGTCCCAAATGCTGCCTGAATAGAAAAAAATAATATCAAAAGAGATAACTCACACCCACAATATGGACTGTTTACTCTGTTGACCTCTGGCAGTAGGTGCCCAGCCTGAGAACCAGAACCATCAGGTTCTGCAACAGTTTCATCTCACGAGCTGTTAGACTGCTGAACTCAGGTCACTAATGAAGTGACTGCAACAGCAAGCACACACACAGCCACAGCCATTCCTGAACACCAAAGTCTATAAAATACATGGAAATTATGGACTCCAGCACTGCTGTGGAGAAATGAAATGAAATTGTGTTCAATTTTACATAATAAAGTTGATGTTTTATTTTATTTCTTGTAGGCGTTCATAAAATTATTACTTTCTGAAAGTTTTATTGTTTGTATGGTGGCACAGTTGGTAGAGCTGTCACCGCTCAGTGAGTAGGTTGCTGGATCGAATCCCAGCCAGGGACTTTTTTTTGGTGGAGTTTGCATGTTCCCTCTGTGCATGCATAGGTTTTCTCCTGGTACTCCGCTTTCCTCCCACAGACCAAAAACATGCATGTTTTCTGAACAATGAACTCTGAATTGTCCCAAAGTGAGAGTGAACGGTTGTTCACCTCATTTGCCTGTGATGGACTTGAGACCTGTCCAGGGTGTTCCCGTCTCTCACTGCTGGACATGGGCACCAGCGACCCCCGTGACCTGGAAAGGAAGGGGCGGTTAAAAATAAATAAAAAATAATAAAAATGTCTTTGTCTGTCATCTGTGTATGTTTCCCATACACAGACGAAATTCGTCTATGCATTTAACCCAACCACCACCAGGTGGTGCAGTGAGCAGCCAGAAAGCGCCCGGGGAGCTGGAGAATTAGGTGTGCACTCATAGACACCCCAAGGTGTGTAGTGGCCGGGGCGCGAACCCGCGTCCTTCGGGTCCCAAGTCAAAAGCCCTGCCACTACACCATCTTGGCTCGAATGGATGGATGAAATTTTCATCCATCTTCTGGTCCATGAGAAACAAACACACATATGTGCATTCTTGCTCCACCTTTATCAGTGAGTTTACAGTAACAAACGATGAGTATGTGGACATTTGTGTGTGAGTATATAATAATAATTAATTCAATTTATAACGCACTTTTCATTACTGAAAATCTCAAAGTGCTACACATATATTGAATGCTACACACATTCATAAACCGGTGGCGGCAGACTACCATGCAAGGTGCTTTCCAGTCCTACCGGGAGCAACTCAGGGTTAAGTGTCTTGCCCAAGGACACAACGACACATGGTGCGGGTCCCGGGAGTCGAACCGCCAACTTTCCGATCGGGAGACGACTGCCATTACCACTACACCACGGCCGCCCACAATATCTACAATTATTTT